>JAOTJB010000007.1:17514876-17533336 GCA_027123815.1 Erythroxylum minutifolium | reverse complement strand
GTCTAATGTCAAAACACTGAATTCCTCATGTAGGGAACTATGATGACTTCAGGTCAATTGACTAAAGTCAAATCATATTGAGAATCACTAATGATATTAACTATGTAGTGTTCTCTTTGTGGGTCAGTTCAATATATGTTTTCTAACATATATCTATGTTTCTGATTTGATAACTCATATCCATGATCAGTAAAACGTAATCATCAATCAGAACACTTACTAGCCTTAATTCATTATCGTTCCACCAATAACGATCGACTAGGGACAATTTAGAATAGTTTTATAATACTTATGGTTTTACTATCAAGTCACATACATAATGATATAAGCCTAATACAATTCATGGAATGTAAATCACATTACATAAACAATATACATTCATATTTAAAAGAATACCTCATAATATATTATTAATAAGTTAGAATGTCAATACAAAAGTCATATATGAACATTGGCCTAGGGCACACTACTAACACCATACTCATCCAGAAACAATCTTCGATCCATCATGGTATATGGATAGTGGGGCGAACTATCATATGACTCCATATGCTGATCAATTAGAGAATATCAATCATATAGGTAAGACTGATCTCTATACTTGCACTGGAGAACCAACTCGTTTAATTAGAATAGGTTCCACCTTTTTACCTATATCTAACTCCAAAACCTAACTTAAAGACATACTGTTAGTACCCTCTGTAACTACAAACCTTATGAGTGTTAATAAACTCACTAAGGACAATCCAGTAGATGTTCATTTTATTAATGATGGTTGTGTTGTGAAAGGTAAGAAGACAGATCATCCTTTAGTGTGCGAGATATCAAGCTAAGGAATGTATCAAATGTATGAACGTGCTACAATGGCTCAAGTTTATATGACATCACTTACACAGAAAGTAAAAGAGTTCCTAAAATGGCATTACAAGCTAGGACATTCCAGTAATAGAGTTCTAAAGCAAATATTGAATAAGTGTAATGTGAATATTCAATATCTAAATTTCGTTTGTGAAGCATGTCAATATGGCAAATCAAAACAACTACCCTTTTCCAATCTGTCTCTTGCTTCTTCTTCTTTGGAATTAGTTCATATGGACCTTTAGGGACCCTCACCAATTCAATCAGTGAGTGGCCATCACTTATATATTCATTTTGTCGATGATTATAGTAGATACACCTAGATATATCCACTCAAACACAAAGGCGAAGCTGTGAATGCATTTAACTTATTTCGGGAACAAGTTGAAAATTATTTTAACGTAAAAATCAAAGCCATTCAATGTGATAATAGGACTGAATACAACATTTGTGAATGTTACACAAGCAGCAGGAATTAGAATGAGGTTTAGTTGTCCTTATACCTCTCTGCATAAAATGGGAGAGCATAAGTAAACATCGACATGCTGTCGAGATTGGGTTGACACTATTAGCTTAAGCTCAGTTTCCTCTCACATATTGGGTAGATGCTTTTCGAATGGCAGTATACCTCATCAATAAGCTACCAACACCTACACTTGAAGGATCAACTCCTCTGTTTCAGCTTTATGGAGTAGAACCTGATTACAAAACGTTACAACCATTTGGATGTGCATGTTATCCCTGTCTAAAACCATAAAATGAGCATAAATTCCAATTCCATAGTCAGAAGTGCGTTTATTTTGGACCTACGTCTCATCATAAGGGATCCAAGTGTCTCAATTCTTCAGGAAGAATATACGTCTCACGTCATGTTATGGTTGATGCTTCATTTTTTCTTGTACTACAGGTTTCTCAATCAACAAGTGACATCTACCTAGAATAAGTGCATTATTCCTTTGATAACTACTCCAAACAAAGAAAACACTCATAACTTCAAAAGTAGCAATATTGCAAAATAACTAACCTCTAATGAAGAACATATTGGCTCAACGGATAAATCTCCAACGGTTATAATCTCCTCACATAAGCCTCGTTTACCAAGTCACGAGTCTTCTTCAATAGATGGGTCGAGCTCTAGTGGGCCAAGCATAAGTGAACAGGTAATGGATCAGCCTAGAAGCTTGTTTAAAAGACAGGTCCAAATAAACACACACCCAATGACTACACGAGTAAAGGATGGTATATACAAGCCTAAACATCCATTTGTTAGACTATTTCACTCAAAAAGATCAATCCGTTTAGCTCAGCTCACAAAACCTTGAAATGTTACAGATGCTTTGGCTTCACTACACTGGAAGCAAGCTATGGCTAATGAATTTGAAGCCCTTCAGCAAAACAAGACATGGAGCTCACAGTTTTTATTTTTATATATGTCGATGATATACTAATCACCGGTAATGATCCTAGCTACCTAAAGTCCTTAGTTATGAGGCTAAATAATCTATTTTCCTTGAAAGATCTTGGTCCCGTATACTACTTTCTAGGAATAGAAATCTGCAGAGAGAACTTAGGCATTCACCTAAGTCAAGCTAAGTATACATTCGTTATCCTAAAGAAATTTAACATGTTAGACCGTGCACTAGTATAAACTCCAATGGTCACTGACGTCAGTTTTCAAACAGCGATGGAACAACCATTAAAGATCCATCTCTCTACCGACAAACTATTGGATCCTTTCAGTACCTTACCACCACCAGGCCTGATATAGGTTACTTAGTGAATAAACTTAGTCAATTTCTATCTCAGCCCACTGACATTCATTTTCAAGGAGTAAAACGTATACTCAGATATCTCAATGGCACAAGTCAACTTGGTCTACATATTAAGCCTTTCAAATCTCTTCAGGTGACTGTATTCAATGATGCAGATTGGGCTATAGATGTCAATGATTGGAAATCCATGGCTAATGTTTGTGTATATCTTGGGAGTATGTTAGTTTCTTGGAGCTCTCATAAACAGAGAGTTATCTCTCGTTCGAGCACAGAGTTCGAGTATGGAGCCCTTGTATATGGTGCAGCCGAGATTAAATGGATATGTTCGTTACTGTCTGGGCTCGGATTATTTTTGCAACAACCTTCTATGATCTAGTGTGACAATCTAAGTGCTAGTGCTCTTGCTGCCAACCCAATTAGAGATTGACATTCATTTCATTCATGATCTCATACTTTTAGGCTTCATCAACGTTCACTATGTACCCTCCTCTTATCAAATAACAGATTGTTTTACCAAGGCACTATCTCATTCTTTATTCCTTTAATATCGAAACAAACTCGTACTAACAGCAGTACCCTCTTATTTGAGGGGGAATGTTAGAGCATAGAATTAAGTAGAAAAATCTGATTCATTATTCATTTATTCTTTGTCATTCTTCCTTATAATACTGTACATACATGTGTATGGTTAATCTTCTCCCTCTCTCTTTCTCTCTCAAGTAACCAATTCTATTACTACAACTAATATAAATGCAAAGCCTGAGCACACACCTCTATTTGCCAAATATTCCATACACTATGTACCGTTTCTTTTTATTACACCTGGTAAAAATGGAGTTTTGTGAGTCTTAGATATGGGTACAACTGATGATGTTTTGGTTTGTATTATTAATGTCGTCAACAAATTATAATTGAAGCTTTGTCTCTCGTAGCTTCCACTTCTTTAATAGTGTGATCGATCTTCTTGTGAAGCAAATTAATTAAACATTTCCAAGATCTTTCAAGTTCGAAGTTATTGTTTTTCCTAGGGAAGAACAATAAACTTCGATAATTTTGAAAATAGTTTACCATCTAAATTAATATTTTTATATGAATTATAACATCATGCTACGTTGTTTTCAATCATAAATTATAACATCATACTACTAACTTTGCAATAATGCAACCAAAGGTCTTACTTAATAAATTTTATAATTTAATTTTAGATGGAGGCACAAGCTTAAATGATTTTTATATCAAGTGGCTTGCTAGTAGAAACAAATGTAGAGTAATGAGTCTAACGACAAAAGCCTCCTTTTATTCCTAAAGATAAAAAAGATGACCTATAGGCTATATTTGCAATTTCAGCCTGAAAGTCCCCCTTTATACTCTATAATCCCTGACATCAAATCCTCTATATCCAACACCCTATTTCAACCCTATTCCGTGCAAAAAATAACGTCATTTTGGGTGTTAACAGAAATAAAAAAGACATCTTTTTGGCATAGATCAGGATTGGAACAGGGAATTAGGTACAGAGGATTTGAACCCATAATCCCCTCCTTTTATTTAAGAATCCTTCTCGTACTTGTTGGTCTATGTCTAACATCTAACAGGACTATTCAGGTTATATGGTCATATCGTTTTGTAGGATCTAACAACTTCCTGCTAAGTAGATGATAGATATTTTTTAAAAATTAGACTTTCAGTAACGGAAAGATTTAAAATTTAAAGTTTAACTGATATTAAATTATTGTAAAATTGGTATAAATAAAAAGTAAAAATTATAAAAGTAAAATTAAAAATTTTTATTAAAGTAAAAAATACATCAATATGTATTATTATATAATGAATTAATAATAAATCAAATATAATAATTCAAACTAAACCTGAATCTAATATAAAACTTAAGATAATAATAAAAATTAAAATTGTATTTCTGAAGGAGGTTATGTCTCATCTTCGTCAAAAATTTCAAATTCTCCAACGTTATATAAAGACTTGTAAACTATATGCTTTTATTCAAAGTATTTAGATCAACTTCTTCTACTGTATTCAAATAAATTACAAATTAGGAATATATGAAATTATTCTCAATTGTAAATTTGTAATACCTTATACTTTTAACTTAAATATGATCAAAATAAGATATGAACTGAGCATCAATGGATGTTCTTAATTTATTCATTATGACAAAAGCATTTTCTTTGTAAATTGTCTTTTCAAGTTTATTATATGGACAGAGTGGAGCCAAGTTAAAAGCTTTAAACAATCATATGATAGTTTAATCATTTCCATTACCAAATCTCATTTCTAGCTATTAAAGCGTCCTTGATGTTTGTAATCTAGGACTTGCATTGCCTTTGAAGCATGAGAAGCTTTTCATAAATGTACAATATAACATTCCTAAGTGTAGAATTCCAAAAATCAACCAAAATCAAATTTGAAACATAACTTGTTCTAGGGTTGAGCTCCATTTCATCTGAAAAGAGATTCAATATTATTGTACAACATCAAATTTGGTTTCTCTATACAGAAAGGAAGCATTGCTTGTGTCCATCAGTACTGTCACATCCCAAAGCTGCTTGAACTCCTCTATTCTAAATTACTTGGCTTCTTTCATATATCTTTGGGAAGCCTCTCCATTAAGATGTTTCCATCTCTTGCACAAATCTTGCCTCAAATTCCATTCAACTAAGCAGTATGTTTAACAATTTAGAGAAGTGCTCTTCTTTGAGATGTTTGTCACCAATATTATTTGTGATGAAACAACCAAATCTCAATTTGGGCTCCGTAACAAATGTCACCTTAAGTATACTCTCAAAGAAGGCAGTTCAATGGGAAAATGTTAAATATTTTATAGTATATGAGCATATGGACTTTAGTCCTCAATTTCCAAACCAAAGTGTTTCTTCAGGATGCTTTGGAGGTCCTTCCAAATCCATTGTACATTTATTTCATTTGCTCATGTTTCACAACATCCTACTTTCCTTGATCCACCCCTTTTAGAACAACATTCAATAGGGCATTTGTGTTTGTTTTCCCTGTGCGACAAGCCAATGCGGTCCTTTATATGTCAAGTTGCTGATATAAGTTCTAAAGATACTTCTTCTGAGCATATGTTGGCTCCTCTGTGAGTTTGTATTCAGCTTCTTGTGCTATTTGTAGCATCTCGAGAACATGGTCAATCTCATCATCAATCTTAAGACTTTCAGAGCAAAAATCAGTAAACTTGGATAACACATATGACAAGGTCATTCTATTATCTACAAAATTTTGATTAGTAGTAATTCTTAAAGTAGCAGTTCCATTAGTAAAAGTGCCAATTATAACAAATGAAAATATCAACAATTGAATAGCTAAGTAAATCATTTGTTATGCTGAAAGAGAAACAAAGTAAAAGAACATCCTAAGTAGTTAGAAGTTAGGTAATACTATTATGAAAATGTAAAGGTTAAATAGGAAACACAAAACATGAGATTTTTATTCAAGTTGAAATATCACAAATGATAACCATCCTTGAAAAGCATGTTTCTCTTATAGCTCGCATACAACTTTTCATCTATCATCCAAAACATAATGGCGTTCCACACAGTAATCTTCTATTGAAGGTGTTCGCTAGTGATAAATTCTGAGAGCATATGTTTAGGCTAAAGTTTCACACAATAGTTCTAGATTTTAGCAACATTTTTTAGGTTACTCTAATATCATGTAAAATAAGAGTATAGAAAAGAATGAATACAAGGTTCAAAATGCCAACATCCAAGAATAAAAATATTAAAAGAATGAATACAAGGTTTACACATAATGATTCACTATAGTGATAATATTATATGAAACCATTAACGGAGAGAGCATCTAATCTCCACAACATCTCGCGGTGAATCATCCACCAAAACAAAGTTTACAAATAAGTTTTATTCCAGTAAACAAATTCTTATTTGAATTTGACCAAATATCTAGTATATCATCAATTCATCTAGTTAATCCCTTAAAAGAATTTGTATTTTCTTGCTTCTTTCACACATCATTAGCAATTGTATCATCTAAATGCTTTTCCCTCATAAATTACATCTTTCTTGTAATTTTTAAGAAAAATTGGGATTAGAGTATAACTGGATAGACAATATGGGGCTATACGTTAATCAATCACCCAATTAGATATAGTCCTCAAAACAAACAACTTAGACGATTAAATTAATGACCCCTTTGCATAAAACATAGAGGATTCATAAAACATCTTACTCATCTTTTGCAACAAGTTCTGGATATGATCTCGTCAATCAAAAACAATCGGGAATATAATTGAAACATTGAATACATGTAACTAAACTTAATTATTCCCTCCTCATTTCTTTCATTTGCATCAATATAAAGAAAGAAAATGTTTTTACTAATGATGGTTTCCAATAGAGTTGAACTAAAGAGAATTACTATTGGAGATAGCTAAGAAGTCCTTATCTGTTTTCCATATGTCCTCCAAATTAGTCCCACACTTAAGTTAGTATAATGCAAATAATAAGTAATCTGAAGTAAAAATGATGAGCTTTTCATAAAAGTATGGAAGCTAATATACTTATACCATATATCGAAATCATGTATTTACCTTTTTCAAGATCAAATACACATGTCTCAGTGTCCTAATTGCCTTGATTGTCTTGGAACCATGTAATATGTTGATGCCAATATTTAAAAGTTTTTCTATTTCATCTTTGGAATCAATAGATTTACAAGTTTGCATAATTCTCAAAGCATGTAGAACGAGATCTGTCCTTAAATCACAATGCCTACAATAGGACTCAGCATCAAAATCTGTTGTTCCTCTAACATGCCCACATATAAAACCATCATTCACAATTGCTTCACATTTCACGTAATTATAACCTTCGTGGTTTAATTTTATAGTCTTACAATAAAGAATACAACAACAAACATGACAAAAAATAGACTCTGTACAATAAATATCATAAGGCATAGCAGCAAAAGGCAAGTCTTCCACTAACTCAATAATACTATTGCACATCTTATTTCAAGGCTAAAGCTAAGATGTTGAAATAAGCTACCACAAACAAATTGGAGGAAACACCTTGAATACAAAGATTCAGTAACATACACAGTGGAAATTTTAAAAAGACATGAGAGCATTCTCAATATATCAACGGTTCCTATCCTTCTATTTTATCTTTCAATCTCCACTCTCCATTGCCACCCTCGGAGTTGCCCTTGGAACTATGAGGAAGAAGACGTTGGGGTGAAAGTTGGGTGTCACAATGTAGGGTATTGTGTTTGTTTAACACTGATCAAACACTTTTCTTCCAATGAAGGTCCAGTCAGTTGATTTTCTTACGCCAAAAAAACTGTCGACTCAGTTAAAGCCAGTGAAGCCTATGGTGAAATCATTATTTTCAGTTCTTCAAAGTTTAAAGGAAAATGGCCCGTTTACTATTTAATCAGTTGGTTTTCACTGACAACTGCCAAAAGGAAAAACTTAACCGAAAATCAGCCTAATTCATGCTTAACCTGGTCAAACAAACCAATCCGATCCAATTTTTACATCATTGGATATTCATAATTGGTGACCTACAAGATAGATGGTTTTCAAAAAATTTTCTTATATTAATTTTAGATTATTAATTACTCGTTATAATTTGCAAGTTATTTCCTCAATAAAGAGTTTAACTAAAGGTGAAAGACATAGACTTTTCTGTAGTTTAACAAATTTTGAAAAAACTATTCGATCTTCAAAATTTTTGAAAAAATTCTTTCTAATTTTAGTTTTCTAAAAAAATTCCTTTCTTAAAGTTATGTTAAAAATAACGATAAAATACATGCAGCATAGCATCAAATATGGACTATTCAAATATTACCAATATAATGACTTAATTTAACTTTTAAACCCCAACTAAATGAATTAAATGAAATTAAAATTAATAATTAAAGATAATTATAATAAATTATTTATTTGCGTCATAATTAATTATTTCGGTTCGAGTTCAAGAGCTTTATTGAATTATAAAATAAATAGCATTTGATTAATCTACGTCTGATATTCATATTACATGTATTTTGTTATTATTTTTTATCTAGAGTCTAAAAGAAGGAATTATTTTATAAACTTGAAAAATATAAGGAATTTTTCCAAAAATTTTACAGATGAGGGAGTTTTTCTAAGATTTTTTAAATTACAAAATTACTTATGTCTTTTACCTTTTAATTAAAATGCATTCCATGGAAAGAGCACTCACCAAAAGTTTTGATCCCTTTCTATTACACACCCATTACATGTTACACATGATAAGGACATGAGACAATTTATTTTAACCAAAAAGAGAGAGGAAGAAACTTCTTGGAAAACAATAAAATTACGGAAAAAGACCCGATCCTCCTTACCACCAAATTAATTTTAACATCTACCCAGGTCAGTAATAGTATCCTTCAGTTCACTTTACATTCCCGTATATTGCGTCTCTTCCTTCTCAAGTAGTTATACTTCCATGACAAACCGTTCACAAGCGCCAGCCAGAAGCCAAAAAATAACAACATTCCTTTCACTGCTACGAAAGTGAAGATCCCGAACAGTATCCATATTGGGCTCAACACAACAATCAAACATGTCTAGATACAACAATCAAAGCCATATGCCTTGGTGTACGTTTTGGAATGAGTATTTGGTTTCACGTTTTCTCTGTTGCTCGCTTAGTACTGCTACTTCCCATCTCCTTCTGCAATCATTCATCAAAAGGAACTTTTGTAATACAATTACCCTTGAAAAAAGAAAAGAAAAAGCATGTTCATATATGAATACATTGCAAGTGTAGAGAGATAAGGATCTTACTGATAAGTTGCCTGTAAGTTTGTCTTTGGCGCGTGTGTGTCGGAGATTTGAGCCATCTCCAGCTGCCGATACATAAACAAAACCTAAAAGATATGATGAAATGATCTATAAGCTCTCAATGATATAAACTGAATTGTTGCAAGTACCAGACTGTTGAAGTTGATGTGGAGGATTTCGTTTGGTGTTAGAAACTATGCGGGCTGCGACTGCAGCCAGGACAAGGAAGCTCACTCCCACTAACATTTAACGTTTGTAACTTCTGAATCAACCCAAGAAACATAACTGGTTAGTCAGAGGTTTTTCGATCACTAAATCCTTATCCAAGACGGCTCACACGTTAGGCACTTGATGAACATATAACTGATTGCAGAGGTTTCATCACGTAACTGATTGATGAATATGTAACTATGTTCTACTTATTTTTATTCATTCCACTAAATCTCATTCTCATATTTATTTACGTAAAATTTTTATAAATATGTAGATAAAATATAATAAAATATTATATTTAAAACAAGAGAGATATGATTCTTAAATTAGACTTTATTGCACAATACAAATAATTAATTAGAAAAAGCGTTAAATCAGTTGTTCAATATATTTCTTCATTTTTATTACATCAGATTACGGTCTCGCGTAGGAATGACAATTCTGATTTGACTTATCTAATCTAACTTAGTCTATTTTTAACCCAAATTTAGCAAGTTATGAGTGGGCTATAAGTTAACCAAATTATTTTAGACAAAACGAGTCAGCCCGGTCCGACCCGACCCAATTGTTTTAGATAAAATGACATCATTTTGTCTAAATCGATACTATTTTATATTTTTTATTAAAAAATTATAAACAACCCATTTACATCCTTATTTCGCAATCAACAATTATGATGTAAATAGGCAAGTGTATCTGCGTTATTCTCACGAAGACGAATAAGTGCTTGGACTTGCAAACCACAGTATCACACCCCAATGGACAGCCGAAGAGGCCTACAAACCGTGCCCAAAGTTCGACAAGTAGGCTTCTTCACTCCCTCCACAGCCGCAGCATCCACTCCCACTCAGTCAGTCCCCATCTCGGCCCCGGTCACCCAATCTCCGACAAACGATTCCTCCTTGTCTCCGGTCATGATACCACCGCCGCGCCATCTTTCTGATAACCTCTCTCACCGCCCTACTTCTCCGCTCCCCGTCCCCGAGCCGCCGGCCTTCCGCCGACTTCCTCCCGCCGACCATTTACCGGTTGCTGGCAGCTATAATCCCACCGACTCCCTGCTTGGTATTTCGCCGTCGAGCAGGCTAGGCGACGGAGAGTTCTCGGATGAATCTTCTCCTGTTTGGTCTCGCCGTACCAATTCCACCAAGTTCGCCTCCAGTTTTCCCAACGGCGGTTTTGACTTGATGTCGCTGAATTCAGCTGAGAACTCGAAATTCGATGAGGATAAGCACGTTGTAGTGTCGGGTGATTTCCAATTTACCATCTTTTCTTATTGATTTGGTAGCTGTTGTTGAAATAATAGGGGTGTGGAAGTTATGAGGGTGTGAAATTGCACCCATTGACAGAATAAGACAAAAAGGTGCCAGTGGCATTTGGGGGTTGATTATATCCTTGTATACATCGGTAACTGTGTTCTATCTGCTTTTTTGACCTAGAATAGAATGAGCTTTTTGCAGGAAAAATTGTAGGGGATGTTGCTGCTCAGGTGAAAAATGAAGTGCTGCCTCCAAATGCAAAGACACTTAAGGGCACATCAACTAAAGCCGAAAGACGAGCATTGCAAGAATCCCAGCGTGCTGCCAAGGCTGCTGGAAAAGGTTTTAGTGTTCCCTTTAATTATGAAAATTTTAGTTAGAAAATTAGAAGATTAGTGGATTTTTAGTCCCAGAATTTGACATTTGAGCATTTAACTCCATTGATATATTGTTAAATTGCATAAATGATCACGAATCTTCAAGATTTTTTTAATTACTACTTAAACTTTTAAGTTGTATCAATATATGTCTATGCTTTTACTTTCAGTAATAGCCATCTCTAAGCCTCAACCCAAACTTTCTGTTAGTTTAACTGACTAAACATGTCAACTGTTCAATCCTGTCATAGAATGTATAGGGTCTAAAAGTCCTAATATGTATATAATTCTCCCCAATCCAAGAAATGAATTGGTGATAAGGTCAGTCTACTGGTTTTGTGGCAAGAGCATTAGAGGCTGATAATAGGTTACTACTTGATGGGAAGTTAAAATGTTTATATTTTATTAGTACAGATAAAAGGTTAGACTGTGATTAAAATTTTCAGAAAGTTAATGGATTCTCAAGTATCATTTTTATAATTATTGTTTGTTGGTTCAACTAAAAACACCAGAAAAAGTGGCAATCAAGCTAAAAGTTATTAAGTATATGTAAACAAATGTTCACCAAAGGAAAAAAGGAATAGCAACTGATTAAACTTCAATCCAAAGTACTTATATCGTAGGACATGTTGTGTTCCCTTTTAGCGTTCATCATTCCTTGTATATAAGTTTATCTGAAAATGTTTCATTTGATGTTTCTAACTCATATTGCTTTTTTCAGCCATGGGTAACAAATCTTCTGGGGTGCCTGAGGTAGCACCTTCTGTTAAGTCCATGAAGGCACAACCATCAAAAAGTAAAGATACTCCGTCTACTGCAAGGTCTGTTTCAGCATCTGATAAGAAAGTTGGTGAGCGTCAACTGGATAAAGAGAAGAGAAATGATGTCCCTCCTCCACGCATGCAGTTTGATGATAAAAAGAGAGTGGAAAAGGCTAAAAGACGTGCACTAGTCAATAAAACAGAAGCTAGAAATAGGGTTGAGTTGTTCCAGCACTTGCCTCAGTACGAATATGGCACACAGCTTCCCCATCTTGAGTCAAAACTTTTCCAGCTTGATTCAATGCACCCAGCTGTTTACAAGGTATTCGACAATCTTACAAAATTTTGAAGCATCATTTTATACCTTAACTCGATAATTTATATTCTCACTCAAACTCAAACTCAAACTCAAACTCAAGGAGGCACAATCTCCCAAAAAAAGATTCTTTTCCCATGTTGATAATGTTTTTCTACAATTTTCCTGAACATTTGCATTGAAATGTATAAGCATACTGCCGCTTATTCTTCTATATGATTTTCTGTTACAGCTCTCTGTTTCAAGCTGTTCCTTCCCATTGTCAGGAATTTTTTGTTTCTGTGAATTTTCTCAAATTTTTCTTATGCAGTTGAATCTATCAAACTTGTATTTAACATATCTAACTACTACTTATTTCTATGAGTAAGGGTTGATATGGAAGTTTACTTTCTCATTTACTAATTTACTAGGTGTAAATTTAAATATTGAATGATGAGCAGTATACAGTTGTTGCGTTAAATGCTTACTTCAGGTAGAATCAAAATAAAATTAAGGCATCACCCCATACGCTTTCTCATTTTCATGAATCTCTTACAATTTGAGAGTTCAAGTAGATTCTCACTAGCTACCAATTGGCACATGTTACAGAGAAGTAAAAAGTACTCACTAATCCTGAATCAGATTTTGTGGTGAGCTAGCAATCTTCATGTCAATGTTCACTCAGGAATTCTCTTTTGTGTCCTTGTTCTTTATTTGTTTGGAGATCAATTTAAAGGAGTTTTATTTAACTCAAGTTATATCCCTACCTTTAAGTCAAGTCAATGTTCTTCTTCAATTAGAGGTGTGTTGAGAATAGTTATCATACAGGGACTAGATCGGATAAATTTCTGATTTTCAGATTTTGAAAGAAGGATACTTTCTTCGTATGAGTAATTCTAATACTTCATAGATATGCCATTAGTTCTATCTTTGCTTAAGAGTGATTCCTAAACCGCACTGGTGTGAAGCTAGTACCCCACTGTTCTGTTCTACATAAACTTTTATATTCATTCAGTTCCGAACTTCCTTGATAGATGCTTAATATCTTGTATGATGGAGCATTTCTTTTGCTGAAGAGTAAGTGAGTCAAAGTTATCTTGTTCTTTGGTTGTTGAGGAGAGTGTTGAAGGCATTTTTTCTGAAAGGGATTGGTTTTTGGTATCTGGATTGAAGGATTTAATCCTTAATTATTATGTGTTTCAATATGTTGTAGATAAATGCTGCTCTTTTTTTTCTGTAATTTAGTGGATCACAACTGATCTGCGTGGCATTTGATTTTGATTTCTGTGTAAGTGCCTCTAAGGTGTGGAATGTGGTACCTTTTCTAGGCATCATATCTTTTCCGCATAGCTCTTGGTTCCTTGTATAAAAAAGTAAATAATAATTAATAAATGAAGGAAATCAACTTGTAAAATTAACAATGAAAATCAAGCTCTAACATTCTTTACGTTTGTTTGTTTCATGCAATTAGAATTTCATTGGGCTTCTTCAATAATCTTTGAATCCACAATTACTTGAATTAATGGGAGATGGAAACTGTTATATTGTGGATTTTGGATGGATTTGTTTGCAGTTATTGAAACTCCATGAAATTTGATGTTTGATGTGCAATGTCACTTGTGAGTGCTTCCTTTGTAAAACTTGAAAGTTGTGGCATTTTGATTCATGGGTTCTCAGACATAGATACTTTTTGACACCTTTTCACTGTAGTTATACGTGAAATTTTGAATGATCTTGTCACTTATTGTACAGTTACAATAATTTCAGGTTGGAGTACAGTTTTTGGCAGGAGATATCTCTGGGGATAATGCCCGTTGTATTGCAATGCTTCGAGCATTTCAGGAAGTCATTAAGGACTATTCCTTTCCACCAGGAAAAGATATTAGAGATTTATTAACAAAAGTTAACAATTACGTGTCTTTTTTTAACGAATGCAGACCCCTTTCTATGAGCATGGGAAATGCAATTCGGTTTGTAAAAAGTCGTTTGTCAAAGATGCCACATACCATTTCTGAATCCGAGGCAAAAGCCTCTCTTTATTCTGACATTGACCGCTTCATAAATGAGAAAATAGTACTTGCTAACAAGGTTGTAGTTCGATATGCTGCTACTAAAATTAGGGACGGAGATGTTCTTCTTACGTATGGATCTTCTTACATCGTTGAGATGATTCTTTTATATGCACATGAGCTGAAAAAGCATTTTCGTGTCATTGTTGTGGACTCACGTCCAATATTTGAAGGGCAAGCTCTAGTGCGTAGGTTGGTGGCAAAGGGCTTGAGATGTTCATATACTCACATCAATGCTGTTTCTTATATCATGCGTGAGGTTACTCATGTTTTCCTAGGGGCATCCTCAGTATTGGCTAATGGAACTGTATATTCAAGAGTTGGGACAGCATGTGTTGCTATGGTAGCTCATGCTTTCCGTGTTCCAGTCTTAATATGTTGTGAAGCCTATAAGTTTCATGAAAGAGTACAGCTTGATTCTATCTGTTCAAATGAATTAGGTTTGTGTTTTCCATGCCAACTGCTATATAAATATTAATTTATACTGTTTCATCCTTTGTTTCAGAAGCCTTATTAACAGATTGTTTACAAATTGCTTGCAGGTGATCCAGATGCAATTCTAAAGGTTCCTGGAAGGACTGATGTAAATCACCTTGATAAGCTGACCCATAACGAATGTCTTCAGCTTTTGAATTTGATGTAAGTTGGGAAAAAGAACGATTGGTTGGAAGATGTTTTCTGTAATCATAATTGTCATCACATTTCTTTTGCTTTTATCAGCTTCCAGTGACTATTTATCTTGGTTTTGCACTGACAGGTACGACATCACTCCTTCAGAATATATCTCGATGATAATCACTGATTTTGGCATGGTATTGACTCGAAACTTTTTTTTCATTTTTTATTTTGGAGTGATAGACACTAGATGCTTGCAGATGTCGTCAGTGGTTTATAAGAAAATTGCAAAATGTATCGGTGTTTAGCAACTAGCCTATGATGAATACAGTAAGATGGTGTTTAGTACAATGCAAATATGCAATGGGAGGTGTAATGTATTTACTTTTACATCATATCAATTATTCCTTTGTTTGGGTTGTGCATAAAAGTTGTAATGTAATGGAATCCTCATTATGTCATGTTTAGCACTATGCCTTCCACCCACGTGAGTTCCGATTACATAGCTTCTGTCAAGTAATTCCCATTATATTACATCCCTGGACTATCAATTCCATTCTAGTATCTCCTATCAGAAGCTGTGAGATGCCCTTAAAATGAGTACAGAATATTAGAACTGTAGAAACATGCATTCTGCTTCTAGAGTAGACTGCTGTTGCAGATACTTGAGAGTTTTCATTCTAATGAGGGTTCTTTTTATTGTCCTCCCGCAGATCCCGCCATCAAGTGTACCAGTAATTGCTCGCGAGTATGGGGAGGAGCAATTATGGTTGTTGAAAAGTTAAGCAGGAACTATGTAGTTTTGTAAGGTAATTTAGCAATGGGATATATGGAACTTCCCAGATATGTTGTATAGCACTTGTATCAAACCTTTATATTGTTTCTTGGTAAAAGTTGGTACAACCCAAATTTCTCAGGCAACAATATAGAGGAGGTTGTGAATATTCCACCATTAGAAAATTTCAGAAAGTTGAAACTTTGCTTTTAAAAGATATTAAAATTTCTTGAACTATAAAGTTCTTTTTATCCTTTCTTAAATTACATTGAGAAGCACTATCTTTGTAACAAAGTCATATATTGTTCAAATAAAATTAGAAAGTTTTAACGCTTTCAATTGTAGGACCCGTGTCTTCCTTTCTGGATGAGTTATTATGGTACGATATGAAAGAGAGACAGAGAGCATTTGTCTAATAATAAATTGTGTCAGACAGCACTGGGACCAAAAGAAAAATAGGCCAAAAAGGTTAAATTATGAGGTATATTCTAACCTATGAATTATGAGTTAAATATTTTATTTTATGATATTATATATTATGACTTATGTAAATATATATTTGTATTAGTGACATAATTTAATTATGTTTATTTTATATCATGAGTTGTGCAAATATATATCTAGTATTATATTGTTAATATTGTTACTTATTAGTGATAGAACTTATAAAATTTTATTTGCATTAAGTTATTACACATGTAGTACTTACAATTAAATTGTACCGTTAAAAGATCAGATATACATTTCTATAAAATCATGTTGCGAAAATAAAGGTTGACATGTTTTTTATATTTGTTCTTAATTCGGAACTTGTATGTATTTTCATAAATTAGTGTATATGATATCATAAATATTAAAGTATATTTAATATTTTGATCTTCGTACTATTTAAAAAACAAGAATTAATATCAGACATTTTTCCAGTAGCAATAATTTATTAGTTATTACTTCAATCTTAAATGTAAATTACTGAAAAATGGAGATGAAATTTGATCCATTGCAATAAAAGAAATATATAATTTTTATTAACTTTTCAAAAGTTCAGATTACCTCAATTTTATTTTTGTCTCCACTATCGTGGTCGTATAAGTATAAGTGGCCCACCTTTAACAAAATTCACACAAATGGGTTGGGTGAACTTTACAAATGGTATAAAAAGAAAAAGCCATAAGTGGTTACTACTTTAGAGAGTCTTAACTTATTTATAATAAATTTTAGATTTTTTGAAATTTTAATTAAATTATAAATCTAATTTTAATTAAATTTTTATGAAAATCAGATAGTCACATATTAGTTCTTATTTGTTATATATCTCACGTTTAACTTTAAAGTTTCTCAAACCTTATAAATACATCCAACTTGATCAAATTACATTTTAGTGTGACCTGATAAATTTCTAAATATATTAGCAATTGATATAAATTATAACCTTAAATCTTATTTACGATTAAACAAATTAAATTTTATAATTTATCTTTATTTATCTAATTAAATAATTTATATCTATATATCAAAGATTAACGTCTGACAATGACATTATTATTACCCAAATATTAAGAATGTCAAAATAATTTTGGCTAACTTTTTTATTCATATTTTCAATATAATTCAATTTTTATCATACAATATCTTGATTAGACATAGAGTATGAAATAAATATATTTACTTTATTCAAGTTCAATTGTTTTAGTTATCCATCATTAGCAATTGATTTCATTAATCGCATTTTAAAACTATTTTAATGTGTTATTTTATCTTAACTAAGGATTTTCTTAAATCAATACTAATTGAAAATAATAAAATATTCTACTTAATTAATTTAAGATAATCAATCCTATATTAATCATTGAATTGTCTTCGTATAATTCATGCTATAACTAATGATTATTAACTAAGCGATCCTTTGATTAAGATACTTAATAAGTACTTTCAAATTATAATAATTCGTGTATGAGTTATTTTAGAAATCTTAAGTCAAATTATCATTTATATAATTATCACAATTAGAATTTTCATAAACATACAAGTAACGTTCTAAATGAAATTATAATACTTGGTCAGTTCATTACACTTTATCTCTGACAAGTACTTATATATTTATTTAAATATCTTCACACTTTAGTTTATGAAATTAATTACTTTTTTATAAAAAAAAATAATATATGCTAATCTTTTTACTCTATTAAATTTCAGTACGATTAACGATAGTTAAGGATAATATATAAATATAATATGAATGGTATAGTTATAATATCATTATAATTACATTTGTAATGCATCTCTATGATCAATTTGATAAAGTTCAAATTCAGCGCCTCATCTATGATAACGCTCAAAGTACGAGCAGCACAAGGAAAATGGTGGAATTGCCCCTGCTTTTATCATCTTCCAACTCGTTTTCCTAGGCAACGCAAGCGTGAATGACGACATTCGGACTATTATTGGGATTAGAACAGTAGAACAGGAGATCTTCCCTACTGTTATCGTGATAACTTCTTGGGAACAAGTGACCTATTTCACTTTCTTTGTTTCTACTATGTTCCAACACATCTCATCCACGGATTTCTGAAGTGATTTGATCCTAACTTTTTGTGTGGGATTGGTACTGAATCTCATATGTAAAGAAGCTCGATCCATTGACATCTGAGTGTGACA
>JAOTJB010000007.1:17498307-17508464 GCA_027123815.1 Erythroxylum minutifolium | reverse complement strand
TCTTAAATCAAAGTAACCTAAACAAAATGTGAGTAACCTAGATTAATCTTATACGGACCAATATATCTAGGGCTTAGCTTACCCTTTTTACCAAACCTTAGCACTCCTTGCCGAGGTGATACTTTAAGAAACACTTTATCTCTTACCTAATACTCCATATCCCTCTGGTGCTGATCAATATAACTCTTTTGTCTATCTTGTGTTGTTTTAATTCTACTACAGATCAATTTCACTTTATCAACATTATCCTGAATTAACTCTGGGCCTTCAACAACCCTTAAACCCTCTTCATCTAAATATAGAGGCGAACTACACTTCCTACCATACAATGCCTCATATGGTGCTATACCGATACTACTGCGATACTAAATCTTATAAGCAAATTCAATCAGAGCTATATATTGATCCCATACTCCTTGAAACTCCAAAACACATGCTCTAAGCATATCTTTAACAGTCTTAATTGTTCTCACTCTGTTTTTCTATCTGAGGATGAAATGCAGTATCGAAGTTTAACTTTGTACCTATAGCTGTCTGTAAACTTCCCAAAAATCTTGAGGTAAATCTGGGATCCTTGTCTGATACAATGGACACTGGAACTCTATGTAACCTCACTAACTCATTCACATATCTCCAAGCTAACTGATCTAGTGAGTTATTCTCTCTCACTTGCAAGAAATGAGATGACTTGGTCAATCTATCAACATTGACGTATATAGCGTTATATTGCCTCAGAGTCCTAGGCAAACTTATAATAAAGTCCATAGTAATCCTCTCCCATCTCCACTCCGGAATAGGTAGTGAATGTAATTTACCAACTAGAGCTCAATGTTATGCCTTAATCTATTGGCAAGTTAAACACTTAGCTAAATGCTTAACCGCTTGCTTCTTCATCCATAGCCACCAGAAATGTTGTTTCAGTGTTTTCTACATCTTGGTAGTATCAAGATGCATAGCATAAGCTGCTATATGTGCTTCCTCTAGAATCTCTTTTCTTAAATTATCAACATTAAGCACACATAATCTATGCTTCAACCATAATATCTCATCTCTCAATTCAAATTCAGAATCCAGATTCACTTTTAACTTCTCAATTAACTTCACTAAGTCGGGATCTTTATCTTGAGCTTTTTTAATTCTGTCATGTAATACAGGTCTCAGCTTCAATGTAGCTATTAATGCCTCATTCTGACCCAAATTTAACTCAACATTCAGTGCTTTTAATTGAACTAGGCTCGGTAACTTTGATGTTTGAATTTTAGCTATACGACTATTAGATTTCTAGCTTAATGCATCAGCTACCACATTAGTTTTACCAAAATGATACTTAATTGTACAATCATAATCCTTCAACAATTCTATCCATCTTTTCTGTCTCATATATAACTCTTTCTGCCTTAATAGATACCTTAAACTTTTATGATCAATGAATAACTAAAAAGTTTCACCATACTAATAGTGTCTCTAAATCTTCAAAGCAAATACTAATGTTGTAAGCTCTAAATCATGTATCGGATAGTTAAACTCATGGGACCTCAATTTTTTCAATGCATATGCAATTACTCTACCATGCTGCATCAATACACATCCTAACCCCTAGTGTGAATCATCACTATATACCACATAACTTCCGAATCTAAATGGAATAGCTAACACCAGTGTTATGGTTAACCGATGCTTTAGCTCCTCAAAACTTCTCTAATATTCATTAGTCCATCTGAATGGTACATTATTCCTCATAACTTTTGTCAAAGGGGCTTAGATCAGTAAAAACATCTCAACAAACCTTCTGTAATAATTGGCTAATCCAAGGAAACTCCATATCTTAGTCACATTTCTCAGAGCTTCACATTTCATACTGCTTTTACTTTCTTTGGGTCTACCTGTATGCCTTGTCCAAACATAATATGACCTAAGAATACTACTTCATTCAGCCAAAATTTACACTTACTAAACTTGGCATACAACTATTTCTCCCTTATTATCTGTAGAACTAATCTCAAGTGTTTAGAATGATCGTCTATGTTCTTTGAATACACCAAAATATTTTAATAAACACAATCGCAAAATAATCTAATTATGGTTGGAATACCTTATTCATCAAACCTATAAAAGTTGTTGGGACATTTGTCAACCTAAAAGGCATCATCAAAAACTTGAAATGCCCATATCTCGTTCTAAATGTACACTTCAGTACATCAGCCTCAACTATTTTTAACTGATAATACCTTGATCTCAAGTCTAACTTTGTAAACACCTGAGCTCTCTATAACTGATCAAGAAAATCTCAATATTACTATAAGCACACAGATCGTTTATGTAATACCTAAGGTGTCGTTCCTATAAGGAGGTTAATCTAATCCTAAAATCTAAGACTGAACTCAATTCATAATAATTCAATGAACAAAACTAAAACCAGAAATTATTCAATCATGTAAATAATTCCAATAATCAAATTCGAAATATAAATAAGATAAAAATTACACACCTAATCACAAAACAACAACCTAAAAACTAATAATTGAGAGAAAGGAGATTTTTATTCTACTTTAATGAAAATCTAATTGATTATAAGTTTATCGAATTACCAGTTCTAAATGGCCCTAGGGTTAATTACTCCCTCTCGAATTATAATCATTAACCCTAATTAGATTATGAGGAATTGTAACCTCTCGATTCACAATTTATCCAAAAACCTAAATTAGATCTTAAGTTGTCCAATAAACTACCGAAACTGATGTAAGATCTCTTATTACACAATTTTACTAGTTTGATTCAATCCTTGATCTATTAAACTACCTAAATCTCGTTAGTGCAATTTAATGATTTTCACTCAGTTCACCATCTCAAATTGTTACCGAATTATTAAGTGTAGAAATTGAATCAGAAATAATTCAATAAAAATGTAATAAATCAAATTTCATTAATATTAAATACAAAATTCTTGAAGGTGAGTTTAGACAAATATCAACATTCGACAAATCTTATTCTCAATCACTATCCCAATTCTATAAATCAATAAAATTGAAAAATATGATTAGAATGGATGATGAAGGTAGCAACGATAGGAAACCTCCTATTCCGAGAAGTACTTCGCGTAGGCTTCTTTTTCATATCTCTCTTCCTTCGTTTCCTTCCTCAATCTCTTGATAAAGCTTTCTAAGGTTTTAGGATTTGGTTGATGCAAAAGCTTTTATCTTTTGTTCTTTATGTTCTTGAAATACCTTGGCAGCCTTAAGGTTGTTTCGGGTTAAAACGGTCCGAACAATCCCTCAAAAATTGACTTTTTCTCTTGTTTATGCGTCTGCCTGACGTAGGTGACGATTTTGGCCCTGTATGCCACGATTGTGGCTAGCATTAAACCTCTCTATCATGATCGCGGCCCTAATGCCATAATCGTGGCCAGTGGTATAGTCTTTCTGTCACAATCGTGTCTCTTAGGCCATGATCGTGGCCTGTCTCACATTTTCTATTGTGGGTCGTGTTTTCGGCTTAAAAGTCACTGAAACTTCTCCATTCTTCTTTGTTGGCCCTGAAACACTAACAAACACATCAAGGTACCTCAAAAATGTCATATTAAAGCTGAAAGACTTATACTAACCCATAAAAACACTTAAACATATAAAATAACACAATTCTAACCTAAAAATAAACTAAACTCTAAAATTAACACTTAATACATAACAAACTAAACCCTAAAACATGATGCAATTCACAACTGTCAACATCCCAACACTTAAACGTTTACTTGTCATCAAGTAAACAAAACAACAAACACATGACAAACACTCAATGCATAATGTAATAATGAGGGGATGGCTTCAACTTCATGAAATAAATTTAATCTTAAACACAATCATTCAAGTTATATCAAATCATTAACATGCAAAATATATTTTTAGGGTCTTTGAACTAAATATACAAATTAATTGAGATCCAAGTTTTAATTTATTTACCCTTTTCAATTGCAAATATACATTAATAATTCTTTAATCCTGCAAACTCTGTAACTATTCCTAATTATATTTTCATGAAAAGTCAAACTTATTACAAGTCTGGTAGGTTTTTATTAAGAAAAAAACATATTTTTTAATTTATTGAACATGGACTTAGTCTTTTTATGCAGAGGAAAACATTGATAATGAATGTCAATTTGGTTACTCGGCTAAGTCATGTTTTTATTAAGCTACTTGGTTGGGACGTCATTATAGCTTACTCGGCTATATCACATTATCAACAGGCTACTAGCTCTATTCATAACTCTAAGGCCATCGGAATAGTTATTTATTTAACTAACACATTTTTTATTATTGTTACCTACCTTGTTGCTTTAGCTACTCGTTTCCATAAAAAATAGTAGTTAAGCTACTTAAGTTGGAAGGCCTCAAATTATGAATGAATGTGGCAATTTAGAGGGTGCCAAACTTACACTAATTCCTAATTAACCTGTATATTTATCCAAAGACCCCAATTCACTAATTTTGCGAGCTAATAATTATTCACAACCTAATGGACTATGTTTAAAATTAAATCAGTTTCAATCCATATAAGCCATTGACACATTCAAACAATTCACAAAATGCAACGTAACACTATCATATCATATGCAAAATCATATACAAAGCAAAACATGTAACCCTCCCCATATTTTAACAACATATTGTCCTCAATGTGAGAAAGGGACAAATAAACACATAAAAGAAAGTAAGAAACATAAGAATAAAAATAAAAGAAAGTAAACAAAAAATAAATAAATAAAAATAAAATAAAGACTAATTTGAAAAAGAAAAATGGGTTAGACACAAATCTCCCGGAGACGGAGGCAGGGATGGTGTCGAAGGAGGCAATTGAATGCCCTGAGACTTGAAATACCGATGGATCCTACAGATATCCTGACTCTGGCATCGTTATGTTTGAGCCATTTCCTTCATCATTCCAGTGTGCTTCGCAAATGTATCAGTAACTGTCTTGTTGGTTGTGGAGATTGCCTCTAAGACTTTCTTCATCTTTGTTCTTCTTCTTCTTCTTCCTCGGACTATTCACTAGTTAAGTCCTCTTTTGCCTGCTGCGGCGATGCTGAACTCAAGCTCACCTGACTGGACCTAATCTTGACATGTGTCTTTTAGCTGATATCCCTAAGTTCCATGTTGTGGGACTTAAGGATTTCAACCCGCCATAAATGGTAATGATTTAGCAAATCAGGAGGTGAATAGTCAACCCACTATGGTCCACGCCATAATATTCAATAATGGCAAACACTAGGTACCCCATTCCTAAATTGTTGCTCCTCTTGCATGGAATCATAAAAATAGCATTTAATATATATGTGGATGTGCACACTAGAATGTTGTAGTCCATGCAGTATAATATAAAGAGTTCCTTTGTGGAACACTTATTGATTTCTAATTTATCAAAAATTAGCTGACATATGAATTTGTGTAGCAACAAGTGCTCGTGGGACCTTATTATGTTGTTGTGAGCATTCTTGGTATAAAATTTCTCTATTCTAGTGAGTTCATCCCAATATTGAGAAGGAGAAAAATCATCATGTTGATCAATGATGGAGGATTTAGGGAATCCACACATATCGCACATGATTTCTATATTCAATTCATAGTCTCTTTCTCACAACTAAACCACAGTTCTTTGGGGTTCTTAGGGTCATAGGATAGTGAAGTGAAAATTTCCAAAGAGAGCTCCTAATAAACAAGAAACTGGAAACGTATAAATTGGGGCCACTAGATTCTTTCAGTTAGGTTTTCTACCCTCTCAAGCAATTCTAACCTATCGAGCGTTTCAAAATAAAAATATTTGGGAATTACTATTTGTCTAGCATTTAAAGATTGAAAATGACTACCTCCCTCCTCTATGTAGATCAGGAAGGGCACTCCAAAGTCTATTACTCTGTTTCTTCTCCCATGTCCTGCAACTTGATTTCATCCTGATTGCTTAATGCGCAGCATATTTCTTGGGAATTAGGTAGAATTTGGAAGAAATTTAAAGAATTGAAATTTTGTAGAGAGATGTGAGACTTTTAGTAGGTTTTAATTCTACAAAGATTAAGTAAAAGTGAAAGTGAATGAAAAAGTGAAGTTAGAAATGAATATAAAGGTAGTTTGAGGGTAAATTGGTAAAAATCTCCTTTAAAAAATGCTTGCTCCCCTTTCGTGCCCAGTCGCAGGCCACGATCATGGCCTGCAGTTTTCCACCACTTTTTTGTTTTTCTCCTTTTGCACTTTTCATATTCTTTTCGAATTCACATTTTAATTCTTTTATGGCTCTTTCACCTCTCTTTTACTTGCTTGCTCAATCATCCACTTATTCCAAAATCTTATTCCTTTTTGATTTTATTCGAAAACAAAATATTCCTAACTATAGAATTTAAATGTTCTAACAAAAAAAATTAAAAGAAATATTTTTCTATGGGTTGCCTCCCATGCAGTGCTTCTTTTAACGTCAGTAGCTCGATGCTCGTTTTGCGCTCACAGTGGTTGATGAATGGTGTAATGGTAGTACTGTCACTAATCTTACAGTATGTACTGGAGCTACCATGTTACAGTTTCCACCTTCCTTACGATTCTCCTTTCCTCGCCTTCTTCTATGCGAAATTCTTCTTCCTGAATGCATTCTCAGGGTCTTCAATATCTCCCATTCTCTTTGAGGTTTGGGTTCCTTGATGTTCATTAGAGGTAATGAAGAATTGTAGTCCTTCCCTAAAACTTGGAAAGTTATTTGCTCTTTTCCTACCCTCAGAGTTAGTTCACCCCCATCAACGTCAATAATTGAACGAGCAGTGGCCAAGAACGGATATCTAAGAAGCATAGGGGTCTCTACGTCTTCTCTAATGTCTAATATATAGAAGTCTGTAGGAAAGGTAAATTTATCAACTTTTACGTTTGCATCCTTAATAATCCCCTTCAGTTGATGCACTTTTCTGTCAGTGGCCTTTACCAACATCTTTGTGGGTACTAACTCTCTTAACCCTAACTTCTGACTAAGGATGTAGGGCATCATGTTAGTGCTCACTCCCAAATTTGTAAATGCCTTGTCTATGATCACTCCATTGATACTACAAGGAATATAAAAATCCCCTAAGTCCTTCTTCTGTGCTACATCAGGGTGGTCTTCTGATATTTGCTCCTTAACCTTCTTCTTGACATATTCCTTTAATGTGAGCTTCGTTTGTAATTATTCCATCACTTCCTCGACCTTGTTTGCTTCAATCTCCTTCAAATTTCTCGTTGTCCCACTTGCAATTATCTTATGCTAAGCAAAGATAGGGTATGGGATTCCAGGTCATGTTGCCTTAATTGACTCGATTACGAGCTCACTTGGAAGGAATTCCTTAGTTACTTGACCTTCTCCTTTATTTCCCTCTTCATTCACTTGCTCAAGTTCCTTATCCTGGGTTTGACTAATAGCTATAATTCATTCTTTTGGATTAGACTTGGTAATGCTTGGAAGGGTCCTTACATTTCTAGTAGACATTGCCTCCGTTAGTTGGCCAACTTGGACTTCCAGATTATGTATAGATGAGGCATGGTTCTTCGCTACTTGCTCGAATTTGCTTTCGAGCCTCCTATATGCATCCTCTATGCCTCCAATTATCCAAAATCTTATCCAACTTCAATTCCATTGAGCTTGCTTTATCTTGTTGGAAGCCTTATTGTCCTTGAGGCTTAAACTATCCTCTAACATTATTTGTCTAGAAGAAGTTAGAGTAATTCTTCCACCCAGGGTTGTAGGTGTTAGAATAGGGATTGGTACCCCCTCCTCATCTATATTGCACCCCCATATAATTTATTTTCTCCTGATTTTCTTCCTTTATCAAGTAACATTCTACGGTATCATGGTCTAATTGTCTACAGAGCTCACACTTTAGTTGAATGACATTCATCTGGGTTAAAGATAAAGCCTTCATCCTATTGACATGTCATATCAAGTTGTTCATCTTTGCTTTCATTTCTGTCATCTGATCGACTGCTACAACTTTTTTTTACTCTTTGAAGGTAGTAGGTTGCCTACTTCGCTTATTCGTCCACAAGCAACTATTGCTCACCATATCCTTTATCAGCTCTTCTCCTTTATAAACTGCCTTCCTCATCAATGATCCTCCTAAAGTTGCATCGGTAGTGCCTCTTATCAGTAGGTTTACTCCGTTGTAGAAAGTTTGTAATAGGAATTCCTTAGGTAGGTTATGGTGTGGGCACTTCTGTTGCAAATCCTTGTATCTCTCCCACACTTCGTAGATTGATTACCCATCACCTTGCTAGAAATTGGTGATTTCCTTGATGATCTTCGTGATTTTGGTCCACAGGAAATACTTATCTAAGAAGGCACAAACTAACTGACCCCACGTCGCGATGCTAGTTAGGCTAAGGGAATGGTAACAAACCTTTGCTCTATCTCTAAGGGTAAAGGGGAATATCCAAATTCTGACCCCATCTTCTGTCATCTGATGGTACCAAAAGGTATCATATATTTCGAGGAAGTTCACAATGTGTGCGTTAGGATCCTCATTTGCCAATCCATAAAATTGCACATTCTGCTGAAGCATATTGAGGAGGGTTGGTTTTATCTTAAAGGAGGCTGCTTGAATAGGTGGCCTAGCTACTCCTTGATTCATTTCATTGAACCCTAGCCTCATGAAGTCCATCGAGGTTCGTTGTTGATGTCTTTGGTTTGCTCTATGGTCCATGTTCTGCTGAAATTCCTTAGCCATTGTTGATTTCCTTATCTCTTCTTCTTCTTCTCGTTGAGCTTTCCTAAGGTTTTGTTTTAGTCGAGTGATATCTAAATCTAACGTTTCAACTGCATGACTAGAACCTCTCGTGACACTTGTGTTTATAGAAGAGCACCATTTCTGAAATAAAACAAAAGAATGAAAACAAAAATTAACAACTAAACAAAACACCTTAAACTATAGAACTAAATTAACTACCTCTCAAACAACGACGCAAAAACTTTATCACAGATTTTGATATGACAAAAATTTAATATTTTAAACCTTGATATTACCACAAGCGCATAGGTCGTTCACGTAGTACCTAAGGTGTTGATCCCATAAGGAGGTTATTCTCATCCTAAAACCTAAGGCTGAACTAAATTCATAATAATTCAATGAACAAACTAAAATAAGAAATTATTCAATCAAGCAAATAATTGCAATAATCAAATCTGAAAATATCAAAAAGATATCAATTGCACTCCCAATCACAAAACATCCTAAAAACTATCAATTGAGAGAAAGGGGATTTTTATTCAAATTTAAAGAAAATCTAATTGATTATAAGTTTATCGAATTACCAGTTTTAGAAGGTCCTAGGGCTGATAACTCCCTCTTGAGTTATAATCAGATTATGAGAAATTGTAAACTCTCGATTCACAATTTGTCTCAAAAGCCAAATTAGATCTTAAGTTGTCCAATAAACTACCGAAACTGATGTAAGATCTCTCATTACACAAATTTACTAGTTTGATTCAATCCTTAATTTATTAAACTACCTAACTCTCGTTAGCACAATTTAATGATTTTCACTCGATTCACCCTCTTAGTTTGTTACCAAATTATTAAGTACAGAAATTAAATCATAAATAATTCAATAAAAATGTAATAAATTAAATATCATTAATATCGAAGACAAAATTCCCAAAGGTGAGTTTAGACAAATATCAACATTAGACAAACCCTATTCTCAACGACTATCCTAATTCTATAAATCAATAAAATTGAAATAAAATTTAAAAATACGAGTGGAACGGATGATGGAGGCAGTAACGATGGGAAACCTCCTATTCTGGGAAGTACTTTGCGTAGGCTTTTTCTCTGTGTCTCTCTTCCTTCATTTCTTTCCTCAATCTCTCGATAAAGCTCTTTAAGGTTTCGAGATTTGGTTAATGCAAATGCTTTTATCTTTTGTTTTTTATGTTCTTTAAATACATTAGCAGCTCTATGGCTGTTCTGGGGACAAAATGGTCCAAAACATCCATCAAAACTTGACTTTTCCTCTTATTTATGAGTCAGCCTGATACAGGTGACGATTGCGGCCCTACATGCCATGATCATGGCCAGCATCAAGCACAATCGTGGCTTGTGGTAGAGACTTTGTCACGATCATGTCCCTTAGGCCATGATCATGGGCTATCTCACATGTTTC
>JAOTJB010000007.1:17464349-17474820 GCA_027123815.1 Erythroxylum minutifolium | reverse complement strand
ATTTTTAAATTATTTGTTTAAAAAGTAATTTTATTGATAATTTATTAATAAATATTATATTAGAAATTAAAATAAATGTAATTAATTAAAAATAATTTATGTTTAAATTTTATCTTATGTCTAATTGTCATCAATAACAGAAATATAAGTACATTATTATTAATAATCAAACAAAATTTTTTTTTTATTTGAAAGAAAAATAAAAATTAAAAAAAAACTAAAACTAAATAAAACCAAAACCTTGAACAGAATAACTGAAGTGTAAACGGCTCGTTAATCTTATGCTTCCGATTACCCTTTTGACATTTTCTAATTGCTTTGGTGATGATATTTTTTAAAACCCTGAATTTTTGTTTTCACTTTTTTTTCCAAATCTCCAATTAAAAACCCTTAACTTTCTACCATCCGTTTCTTTCGGCTCTTTTCACTGACTCATAGCCGTCAACAACCTTCAGCAGATGCAAAGCCCTAAACGCTAAAGGAAAAGAGTTGGTTTTCTGTTTATTGTATAGCGTTGAAGAAGAAAACCCTAGAAAATGGGGAAGAAGAGGGAAAAGAAAGTGAATGTCTCTGGTAAACCTAAGCACTCCCTGGACGTCAACCGCAGCAATGGAAGCAGCAGCAAGAATGGCAGCCGCAGCGCCGCCACCGTCAGGCGTCTCAAGATGTACAACACGAGGCCGAAGCGGGATGACAAAGGAAAGATTTTGAAGCACGACCTGCAGTCAAAGGAGCTTCCCAATTCTCGTATCCAACCCGATCGCCGCTGGTTTGGTATTCTCTCTTTCTTTGTAATCTGAAATTTTGTTTGTTGTGATTGAAAATCAAAGTTTTTTATTTTATTTTTTGTCGCACGTAGGAAATACACGGGTTGTGAATCAGAAAGAACTTGAATTTTTCCGCGAAGAGCTGCAGAATCGTATGTCTAGTAATTATAATGTTATTCTGAAAGAGAAAAGGCTGCCCTTGTCTCTTTTAAATGATCACCAGAAGGTATTGACTGATGTGAAAGTTGATTATTGTTTCACCAATGTTGTTATGCGGTTTTGGATTTATCTAAATTGGCCGTTCCAACACATCTGAAGCAAGCCAGAGTCCATCTTCTTGATACTGAGCCTTTTGAGGATGCATTTGGACCCAAGAGGAAGAGGAAGCGCCCAAGGCTTTTGGCTGCAAGTTATGAGTCTTTAGTTCAGAAAGCTGATGACTCTCAAGGTTAACGATTTGCTAACTTTCCTTTTTTTTTTTCTTCTTTTAAGCATTTTTCTTTGTGAAAATGTTAGTTTGGGGAGATTGTTGCTTCATTGTGTTTGTGAAGGTCAATGAATTCCAAATTGAAGGCTCAATTTTGTTTACCTTATAATAGTACCCGGACAATGTTATTCCTTATTTGAATACAGGTTTGATTGTTAGAAAGATATTGATGATGTTAATTTGGGTAAATAATACTTCTGATGAAAACAGGTTGTGATGAATATTATTTGTGGAGTTGGTGGGTTCTCGAAGTAACATTATACTTCTTTGATCAAACTTTTTAGGAATCAGATTTTACTGGTGGTTGAGCTGTTAACCAAAATTTGTTGTGACATTGCAGATGCTTTTGAGCAGAAATATGGAGCCGGTGGATCTGCAGAAGGAAATGAAGAAGATGGCTTTAGGGACTTGGTTCGGCATACAATGTTTGAGAAGGGCCAAAGTAAGCGCATATGGGGAGAGCTTTACAAAGTTATTGACTCATCAGACGTTGTTGTCCAGGTTGTTATAATTGTTTAAACAAAAGAACATTGAACATTGGCAAATTATAGGACTTCCAGAAATAATCAAGTTAGAAATTGGATTCTTAACTGCAAAATTTGACTATTTGTTATGACAAGTGGAAGGTTTAACTGCACTTCATGGTCGTTTTATTGAAGAAAAGAAAGTCCTGCAACGGTGCAATCAAAAGTTATTAAATACTCTATTATGGCCATTGATGTTAAATTATGCAGGAGGATCCAAGCTAAGGATCCTTGAACCAAATCCAAATTTGTATTATCGCATCATCTTTCTTCCATGCTGCGAAGTATATGTCTAATTGGAGTGCATAATTGGGCTTGTTCGAATATTTTCAAAGCTGAGTTCCCATACTCTTGTCCCTTTCGCTCTTTACAGGTTTTAGATGCAAGAGATCCCCAAGGAACAAGATGCTATCATTTAGAAAGGCATTTGAAAGAGCATTGCAAGCATAAAAACATGGTGCTTCTTTTAAATAAGGTTAGTTTTGTTTTTCGTCTTGCTTGTGCTGCATCATGCTCATGTTCATATTTTAAAACTTACTCTGAATGTTGTTATTTTTTATTTTTAGTGTGATCTTGTCCCTGCATGGGCAACAAAAGGTTGGCTTAGAGTGTTATCCAAGGAGTATCCTACTCTAGCATTCCATGCAAGTATAACCAAGTCTTTTGGAAAGGTAAATATAACTACCATAAATGGAAACTGAATGAATTGCATATCCTGCAGTTGTCAGCTAGCTATTATGTGTTTGCTGTCCGTATTGCCAATAGTAGTTCTTTTCTGGTTTTTTGATGCTTTGAATCCATGTTGTTCTTTGGCTCACTGATATACTTTGGTTTCCCTTTGTGTCTCTTGATAATTCATCAGAATGTTTGGGAGGAAACAAAAGTAAAATAATATAGCAGCTATTGCAGCAATTCAAGCAAAACGCTTGCAGCAGGAATTTGAGAACTTATGTTGCTTTAATAGGTTTAATATTTTTCTATATCAATCTTTTGGAAATTTTCTTGTATCAGGGCTCTCTTCTATCAGTGTTAAGACAGTTTGCTCGCATGAAAAGTGACAAGCAAGCAATATCGGTGGGATTTGTTGGCTATCCAAATGTTGGAAAATCTTCGGTGATCAACACTTTGCGAACTAAGAATGTAATAATTCATTTCATTACATCCCATTCTATGCTAACAAAGGTTAGTCATGTCTTTCAATTTAGTTGACAAACTTATGCTTGCTTTGCAGGTTTGCAAGGTTGCTCCTATCCCAGGGGAGACCAAGGTTTGGCAATACATAACACTTACAAAGCGGATATTCTTGATTGATTGTCCTGGAGTTGTTTACCAAAATAAAGATTCTGAAACGGATATTGTTTTAAAGGGGGTGGTATGTTTTCTTCTCTTCAGTTTTTTCTTTAGTTACATGATGTTATTTGTTTTTAGGTACTCTCACATTTAGCTAAAATAATAATAATAATCATTCAGCTGAGTTGCTCTCTGAGAACTAATTATGAGCTTTGACCACTGGAAAAGGATTAATTTTAGTGGCTGAGGTGGTTTTCTGTATCATTTGTGTACTTTTTGTTTGTCAACATATGTGGAAGGTGTAGTTTACAACTGCCCAGGTATTCCTTGTGGGCAAGAATTGAATTTGGTGACTTTGAAGCTGTTTTTGTTGTATTGATGGAGAAATACACTTACTGTGTGTTTGCAGTTTGCTTATGCTCATAGAATATGCATGCATGTGTGGTGAGCATGTGGGAGACAGACATAAAGAGAGAATAGAATTTATGTATCTGACAAAGAGAAAGACTAGAATATATTTTGTATCTTTTGGTTCTTTTTTGTTGATATTGTTCGTCTTCTATGATGTACACTTCTCAGCCATTAATATCCATGGATGATTATGCTCCTCCTAGGTACGAGTTACCAACTTGCAAGATGCATCCGAACATATAGGAGAAGTTCTGAAACGTGTTAAAAAGGAGCACCTTCAAAGGGCATATAAGATAAAAGATTGGTGAGCTACTTCTGATGCATAATTTGGTTCTACTTTATGTTTTTTGTCTGTTCTTGAGGTTCAAACTTTACCTTCACAGGGAAAACCCTTGAATTGTATTCAATTTATCTTCCCCTGCATGCTTCTTTTACCAGATTCTACTTGGATATGCTGATTGTCTCTAACTTAAGATATATTTAGTTATTCAGATGAGTTGTTTTTATTGGTGGGAAGTATATTTAGCAGGATTAGAAAACCTTAAACAATCGTTTCTAAAACTGCCTCGTCTCTTTCTTTGTTCCAGTTTTATTTATGCATGAGATATTAATAGCCTCTGAGAGATCTTAAAGCCCATCCCCACCCACCAACTGGCAATATTCTCGTCTATTTTGTGACACATCAAAACATGAGCCATGGAATGTGGGTTGATTTTATTGTGAACATTAGACTGGCTGCACCTCAAAAGTTAGAATGTTGTTGTATGTCCTTTTTAGATTGTCTTGTTGTCTTCGGTATTTGAATGAGCTTACTCTTTATTAGTGTACGAAATATTAGGTCTACAAACTAATAGCTGTTTCCCATTCTTGTCAGGGCTGATGATGACGACTTTCTGGTTCAACTCTGTAAGTCAACAGGCAAACTTCTGAAGGTATGTTTAAATATCTGATTTATGATAATATTAGTTTCGCTGCTGTGCAAGAGGATTATTAATGTTATATGAATGATATGTCAAATCATTGTGATGAGCTAGAGAAAGATGTTTCTCCATCACCCATATCACTGAACCTGTAAATTGAGGTCATAACGGTGAAATTCCATCCAACTTAAACTACCGTGTAAGCTGTTGCAGGTCATGATTATGATATTTGGTCTGAGAACTGGTTGTTGCCTATTCTTGGGGCAGTTCCCTGAAATTTGACTGGTTGCAAACATGATGGCTGCAATTTGCTTATGATCTCTGGTTGCAGATTTGGTTTTTGCAGAATAATGTTGTGCTCGTTTCAGCTATTTCTTTTTGGATTTTTTCAGGGTGGTGAACCTGATTTAATGACTGCGGCAAAGATGATCCTTCATGATTGGCAGAGAGGTAGAATACCTTTCTTCGTTCCTCCTCCACAACAAGATGACAACCCTTCGGAGGAGCCTATTGTAGATACCTTAGACAAGGAGGTTGATGGAAATGGGGATCAAGCATCTGCAGCTTTGAGAACCATTGCAAATGTAATCTCGTCCCAGCAGCAAAGAAGTGTCCCTGTTCAAAGAGATTTATTTAGTGAGGAGGAGTTGAAGGGCGATACAGGCAATCAACATTCAGACATTGAAGGTGATAATGAGACTGATGATGAGATTGCTGATGAGCTTACCGGGACAGAAGGCAAAATAGATGATCAAGTTCCAGCAACCGAACTATAATAATCCTGTGTCACCCTGTAGGAGATAAGACTTGGTTCTATTCGTCATAGATATCAAGGGTACAAGAGATTCCTCTCTACAAGTAAAGTTTTGCTATGTAGTGCGTAGACACAAATTTTGCAACTATCATCATCCAAGAGAATTTAACACATGTAATTTGTAAGAAAATCAAATTAATTTATGTTGCCGATCACGGTGTGTGCCTTCAGGCTTTTAAGCTGTAATCATTAAGGAAAAAACAATGGCCAGTTTTATTATCAACCCCGCAAGTTTTCAATCCTTGTTAATTTCAGTTGTACTTTGTTGTACTCGCTACTATTAATACAATAAGATTAAGCGTGCGTTTGGTTCAACTTTTGATGGGTATAGAAGTACCTTTTTTATCGCAACTATTATTTTAAGGAAAAAATGAGTGTTTGATTGTAAATTTCGAAAGTACTTTTAGAGTAAAAATAGCTTTTTTATAAGCTAAAATATAACTTTTTCAAAAACTCAAATTTGGAGCTTTTTAAAAAAGTCCCTTATTTTAGCTTTTTTGGGTAGAAGTTTTTGCGTCAGTTACGTATATAACAAAAGTTGCGTCACTTACGTATATAACCAAAGGTTTTGTTCTCTTCATAAAAGTTTGTCTTCTAAAACACACAGCAACTCATCTTTCCAAGACGGATCAACTCAGGTTTTTTTTCTTGCTATCTTTCTTGTTATTTTTCTGCGTTATCTTTCTTGTTATCTGGTTATCTTGTTATCTTTCTTGTTAACGTCTGCGTTAATGCAGACGTTGGTCTTCGTTCAACGCAGACGCAGACCAACGTCTGCGTCCGTCTGCGTTTAGCAGACCTTTGTCTGTGTTGAACGCAGATAATAATGATGCATGTAATTCTAATCCAGATCTAAAAAGCAAATACTTTTCTGTTGATTATACATCTCAAGCTGACCCATTGGCCTTATTTTGGAACATGTTCTGATAGTAGGAGTGCATAAATCATAACCATGTTAAAAATTTATTGGCTGTTAGTCAAGATTAACATAAAGAGACAATGACACCACAGTTGAATAAAAGTGCTTTTTATTTTTATGTTGCCAAACAGTCTACTATATGAAGCTCTTTTCGAGAAGCTATTTTTTTAATTGACAGTCAAACAGTCAATTGGCTTTTTAGAAAAGCTCTACTAACAAAAGCTCTACTGATAAAAGCTCCACTAATATAAGCTCATCCAAACAGGCACTTAATAGGTATACTCATAATCCTAGTCAAGAGCATTAGAATGCATTGATTCGTTTGTTGAAATATTTGAAAGGTACTATGCATTATGGATTATCTTTTGGTGGTCATCCTGTTGTATTGGAGGGGTATTCTAACGCTAACTGGGTAACGGAAAGTGATGATATACACTCTATCAGTAGTTATGTTTTTACCTTCGTAGGAGCTGTACTGTCTTGGAAATCATCTAGGAAAACATGTACTGCAAGATCAACAATGGAGGCTGAATTTATGGCTTTGAAGCTGGCAGGAGGGGAAACTGAGTAACCAAGGAATCTCTTAGTAGATATCCCGTTTTGGGAAAAACTAATTCCTTCTGTGTTCCTTCAATGTGATTCACACGCTACTATTTATGTTGCCAAGAACAAGCCACATATTGGCAAAAGTAGACATATCAAATTGAGACATCAAATTGTTTGTACTTTAATTAAACATGGTGTAATCTCTCTGGACTCTGTCAAGTCAGAGAGAAACTTAATAAATCCATTTAAAAAAGTTTTAAGTAGGAAACTAGTTTTGAAGCATGCTAAAGGGATGGGGTTGAGCCCAGTTTTGTGGTAACCTCGTAATGGAAACCCATCTTTGGAATTCAATGGTTCAAATGAAATTATGTGGTGACTACTTACTTATACATTGTTTGTGAAATAATACTAAGTTATATTCAGTTATTAAACAACATTCGCAGCATGACTTTACTACATTTGATGAGGTTGGATTGTTTAATCCTTAATGAGCTCTATAGCCCAATTTTGAGTGATGTGAGCAGTACATACTTGATGGACTCATCTACATGATTGTTGGGGGTTAGCCACCCTTTTATAAAAGCAATTAGGCTATCTCTCTAAAGCAATCATGAGACTATTTATTTCTCTAGCAGGTTCTATCTCCAATTTTCTTAAACAACAGGTTCAAGACTTAGTTCACCTGATTGTTCACCTATTTTTCTCTAAAATTGTTATAGTTTATTTCTCAAGTTTTAGACTAAGTAGGGGGATTGTTGGTGTTATTGGTTCAATACTTGTTCCCTATAGTTTCTCAACATTATTATCCTCATTATATAAAAACATGTTATTAGCATCATTATTATTCAACATTCATCTCTTTATAGGTAATAACTTTTATAACATTATCAGCACTTAGATACCTCTTCATTTCAGGGACAATGTACGCAACACTTTTTCTATATATACCTATGCATCTACTCTCTTTTAATTACTCCCGCAGTTGTGTTTTCTTTTAATTTTGCCCTATATGTCTCACATATCATACAAGACAGAAACCTTTACGCTTTCTTCATTTTTTGTCACACATATATTCGATCTATTCTGCATCCGTCTATTTTTCTTTTCATTCACGGAGTTGTTCCTACTCTACCCTTTAAAGTGCACCGAAGTTGGTGAAGAAAGCATTAACCCTGGGGGCAGATCTTGTTATCCTACTACACCGTAGAGGGAGACCTTTCGACTTAGGGTAGTGATTTTTCATGACACCTTGCATTTTTAGATAAGCTGTTCTAATTTAATTATATTTTCTATTTTCGCTAACATTAACAAGAAAAAGTTAGATCGTAGGAATTAGTGTTCCTTGAGTAAAAGAAAAGCGTGATTTTTAAAAAATAAATATTTCTTTATTTTACAAAGATTACTAAAAATTACTAATTTCTAGTTAAGTAATTAATCCCCTTTAACATATTATTGTCTTAAAGTTCTATCCAGTGTTCTACCAATGTTGTTACTTTTATCACATAGCTTATTTGAAAATTTACTAGTTTATCATATGGCTTATTTGAAAATCTGTAATTTATGTATTATCTATATTTTTAAATTCAGAAATTTTATAAAAAGAAGTATCGGAGGTAATATACTCTTCATTCAAGAACTTCTGAAGAATTACTATATGAATTCATTTGAAATAAATTACATACATGATGAAGATAGATTTTCAAAAAGCTTATAACTCTAGTTAATGTAAAATTTTAACTATTTTTTAGACCTTTTAGATTCCCTCTCATATTTGTCAAACGACTCACTCAATATTTTATTACTCCAACTTATGATATTTTAATCAACAGAGAACCTACTCTCAGTTTTAAAAAAGTAAAGATAATGCTAAGGTAACCCTCTTTTAGCATACTCATCTAGCGTTTGCATAGACTTTTTATGATTATCATATCTAGAAGCAATGGCAATTGCAATGATTTCAGATATCACTTTAAATGCAAAAGATTGAATCTTTTTAACTTGTCATTTATAAACATATTGCTGGCCCCGGGTCTCGGTCCTTAATACGTGGCGACAAGGCGCTAAAATTTGGGGGACTTTTAAAATAAAATAAAAAATAAAATTTAAATAAAGATAAAAAATTCATAATGGGAGTGAAAAAAAATACACAAAAAATTAAAATAAAATAGCATAAAATAAAATGGTCATGAAAATAAATTGGAGTGGGAGTCGGACAAAATACAACAAATGAATAAGGAAATTAAAAAGAAAAAAAAAGAAGTGAAGAAGTCACGGTCGTGAGTTATTCTCAAGGCCGTGTGTTTTAAAACATGGTACTTAAAACAAAGAAGAGTTGGGATCGTACATTTACACGATCGTGAATTTTAGTGAACAATCGTAGTTCGTCACGATCATGACCATGAAAATTTTGGATTGTCGCAATTGTGCACTTGCATGTTCGCGACATTCCTACTGCATAAACACACTTCAAATCTTCATAAATTTCAATCTCGATATTAAAAAATTATAAACTTTATGTCTTTGGAAAGCTAAAAGAAATATCTACAACTTTCATGAAGACAATTTTATCAAATTCTACTTAGATCAATACAGTTTATTAATTGAAATTTTGGAACACATTTTATTACCTTATCCTCTTATTCCCTCATATGTCAACATATACTTCTATACAGTTTCCAAAAGACCCGAAAACCAATAATTAAAACCATACATACAAAACTCCCCTTAAAATAATTTACTTCAAATAAATCTATTAAAAAGCCATAGAATAACTAACAATTTATTTCCAACACAATTTACACTTAACAATGGAGAAATTTCTGCATATATACATAAGAGAAGTTCTGATATGCTTACTGTCATTCATTTCTCCAGAAAACAAAGTTTCATTTCACAGATGTTGCAAGGTTCATACATAACTTCAATTACATATTCAGAGTCAAACTAGTAGCATAATCCCAAAAATACAACATGAATGCTTATGCTTGACATGTTTCTAAAGCTACCAAAAATGATTCGAACTAACTTTATTACAAAAAATGGAAATTCTTGGAGATTTGCCAAAGTTTTGCAAGGTTCAATGTCGGTCTGCTATTTCTTGCACCTGAGGAGTGGAAAATAGTGGGGTGAGCTAGGAAGCTCAGTGGCTAACAAGTTTATAGCCATCGGTGATGAGCCACAAACATTCAAACACACATATATACATATATAGCACCTTAATCACAATTCCAGCTCACTGAACACAGGATAAAAATGCTATCTTATAAATCATATCATGTATTTTTCAATCATTAAAACAAATCATTTAATTATATATCATGATCAGAAAAATAGAATGAAATGCAAAAACAACATGGCTCGAGAGAATCCCATAAAATAGAATGGCGAAACTAGAGTTTACATCATGAACATAATGAGTCCATTTTTCGGAGCTTATATGCCACAAGCGGGCAGCTGGGAGAAGGCTTTAGGTCAACATGCACGTGACGAATAGAATGGTATCGCTCTTACCCGCATAAACTAATTTTTCCAACGCTTATATATTTCATATCATATTCATATTTTCATGCTTCTTAAATTTTCTGTTTTTCATTAACATCTTAATAGTAGAATTCTTGCAAGGCATACATGATATTAAATTCACAGAATTTTTTTCTCACATTTACTATGAATAAAAGCAAACACTTAAGTACACATATAAGCAAATAATTCAGCTTATCATCACAAAAACTATAAACATATTACCCACCTATTTACTTGAAATTCCAAGATCAAGTTTGTTCTTCTTCTTGTT
>JAOTJB010000007.1:17445397-17464249 GCA_027123815.1 Erythroxylum minutifolium | reverse complement strand
TTATTTATATGCATGAATAATTGTATTATAAAATAAAATATAGTTAAAATTAATAAAAACACTTTTTATTTTTATATTGCCAAACAATCTACTGTATAAAGCTCTTTTTAAAAAGCTGTTTTTCAATTGACAGCCAAACAGTCAACTGGCTTTTTAGAAAAGCTCTTCTTAGAAAAGTTCTACTACAAAAACTCTACTGATATAAGCTCATCCAAACAGGCACTAAGTCACTTCTGCGATAACCCATACCAAACTGATTTTTGGTTTTTATTTTAGCAAGAGGAAGCAACCAGACAAGGAATTTAAGCATTGCCAATTAACAATGGTACTAGGCAAGCATTTGCTATCGTCTCAAAACCGAACCTGTATAATGAATACCATATTAGGTTGGATTGTGAACTTATCCTAAATTAGATGGTCATGACTCATCATCCTTTAAACAGGTGTTTCTTCGTGTCAACTATCTGGACCCTTCTAAAGTAGTTTTCTTCACACAATTTGGTATAATACTTCATCGGTTATTATTATGATCTAGCTGGTCTTCTTCCTCTCGTGTTGGATTTATGATGGGGACTAAGTGGTAAGATGACCGCCAAAAAACTAAAGCCCTTGCTTTTAGAAACAATGCTAACTTTTTTTTAAAGTTAAGTAAGGAAAAGTACGCAAAAGAGGATATACAACTCTTATAGTTAGAGTATATTTTGTTAGAGTCTATACAAAATTTACTGCTAGCTACACAATTTTTGAATTTATGATGGGGACTGAGTGGTATGATGACAGCCAATAAAAACTAAAGCCCTTGTTTTTAGGAAACAATACTAACTTTTTTTGGAAGTCAAGGATTATATTCAATAAAAAAAAGTGGAAAGTACATAGGAGAGGATATACAACTCTTATAGTTAGAGTCTACAAAATATACAACTAGCTACACAACTTTTGGATTTAAGATGGGGATTAAGTGGCATGATGACAGCCGAAAAAATTAAAGCCCTTGTTTTTGGGAAACAATACTAACTTTTGTTGGAAGTTAAGTAAGGATTATATTCAATCAAAAAAAGGTGGAAAGTGCATGGGAGAGGATATACAACTTTTCTAGTTAAAGTTTATGCAAAATATACAGTTAGCTACACAACTTTTGTTAACTAAGTACCAGCTCTTACTAAATACTCAACTGTTGCCTGAGTCGATCAGAAATATTTTATAGAGAGGGAACTAACAGGATAGTCATCTGTAGCTTGAGATAAAACTCATTCCAGCTGAATTTCTTGTATTCTTTTGTTATCTTAAAGATCTTAGCGTCCCTCATTCTCCAAATCAAATGTACTAGCATGGCAAAGCCAATCTTGAAGGCTTTATGATCCATTTTCCTATTCCAGTGTAAATCATTAACCCATTTCAAGCAGTCTTACTAGACAATATTTCTATCAGGTACATTAAAAATATAGAGAAACTTACCCTATATATAACACCCACATACCCCCTGGAAGGATATGCAGATGCTACACAAAACAATACGAAATAATCCAAAACATGCCAAGATATTCCAAAAATTTGTTGAAAATAAGATAATATACTTCATATTCATACATTGCCGAGTTATAAACAGAACATCATGTACATATTGTACTCATCACATACATGCCTTACATATAAATCCATCCTGTATTATAGTTATTACAAACTATCTATACAAAATTCAATACGTCTCAACACATTTAAATACAACTTAAAACTTAAACATAACATTTTCCAAATTAAGTCCTTCATTGGCCATTGCGGTTGTCTTTTTCCAGTCTTTAAACTTTCTTATTAGAACCTACACGGAGGTAAAACCACCATGCTAAGCATAAAGCTTAGTGGGGAATAACTAAATAAGATATAAACTAGCGACTGTTTCTAATAGTCGTCTAACATTCATATATACTGATTCAGATCATATCATAAGCAATCTTTAATTGTTTATATTAAAGAGCATTCCAAACATTATTTGTCTCAAAAGATAATGTAGTTCATCAGTACAGAACATTCTTACGTCAAAACAAAACATATAAGTATCAGAACAAAACATCATTGCTTCAGAACAGAATGTACAAGTCTTAGAACAAAATATAATTATGTCAGAACAGAACAGAACTTATATCAAAGCAGAATTTATCTTTTATTCGATCAGAACTTATTTATATCAAACTGTACATGACAAAACAAGTTAGCTTGCTAATTCTTTTTACAGAAGTGGGTAACGAGACTAGAATAGATGATACCATGTTTGGCATCTGAAACAGAAGAGACTTAAGTCTCTGAAACAAAAGACACAAAAGTGTCTAAAATCGGCAGACACTGAAGTGTCTGGCACAGAAGACACCTTAGTATCTAGTTACAGAAGACACCTTAGTGTCTGGTTACAGGAGTAGCCGCAGAACCTTCTAGGCATGTCTATTTACCCACAACTAGGGCTTGACAGTTTTAAACAATCTATTTTAGATTTCACAATCTCAAGCAAAAGATGTTATGCCTTTATTCCACTTTCCTCAAATTGAACATATATATATGCAAATCCAACTAATCATACCTTACAAGCATAAACATTTGAAATAATGTATCATTAACGGCATTATGTATTTACACATTCCATATCATAACACAAAGTTCCAATTTGTAAACATTCTATTCAATTCTCATAACATAAACCTTTTGAAACACATAGGTATTCATAAGAATATATTCATCTTTAATCATATAAACCTTTTGAAACACATAGGTATTCATAAGAATATATTCATCTTTAATCACGTCATTCTTTTCAACATTAGACATATTATTAATTAATCAAAATTTTTTTAAGTAATTACCTCAATTTACGATCCTTAACTAAATTAACTTTTACTCAATTAATCTAACATCACCTAGGTTCATTTTCAAGTCCCATTCAAGTCTAAATGCATCATATGAAAGTACCTTATCATTTGTTGCTTCAAACATCACATAAAAGAAGAATAACTCACGTTGATGGCCTTCCCATGATTGTGGAGGCATTCTCACGATCGTCGGTTAAGCCACCAGAATGTTTCCAGCCACTTTTTGCACTTTTTCCATATTTTTCTCATGATATGTTTCAGGTCAGATTTGTACGGCCATTCTAACATGGAAACTGAGGTTTTTGGGCAAATATGTTCTTCTAAACAAATGTCTCTCTATGTCTTAAGTTTCTAATGAACTAAAGTTCATATAATTTGGTTCATTATTCCTAGAGTTATTCCCAAAACACTACAAACTATTCCCAAACAGTGAAAAAATCTAAAACTCAACTTCAAGCCACATTTCAAAACCCTTTGAGATAGAACTAAAATTCTATTCCTTCATGAAAGATGTAGACTTATATATGTAGTTTAATCCACAACTAAAATCACCCCATTTAGATATCTACAGGTCAAGTTATGACCAAAATACCAATTTCTGTTCAGTGAAACCACTACAATTAACTCACATCTTACACCTTCCATACCCCTTATCCAAAGTTTATCAATTCCATTTCAATTCCACCTTATTGATACCTCAGTTACACATCAATTTCATGTCCAGAACCAATTCAAAGTCACTCATTAAGCATCTCACAATCCATGATCTTTCATGCATAAAAATCTAAAGCAAAAGCTGTGAAACAGTTATCTTATTCCAGACCTCAATTCATCATCAAGTTAATACATATTCTATCCAATTCAAACATCAAATAATTAATATGATAAAATGCAATCAAGATTAGCATTCCCTTACTTGTTTAGCTTCAAGTTCCTACTTCAAAGAACCAACCAAACCAGCCCTTCATGCAACCGTCACAATACCAAGATCAAGGTGAAATTAGGATGCTTTTAGCACCAAAAAGACAACAACATAGGAGATAGCATAAGGTAGCTTTCTTAATGCAGCGTTTCGTAAAGAGTTTGGAATGTTAATGCACAAAATTGAAATAAAATTCAGAGCAAGGAGAGGGTGACTAATTCGGTGCAGATGCCTCAATGAAGACTGCAGAAACTTCTTGCAAGTTTGACACCTAAGTTACTAGGTGTTTGGAGAAGCACATGTCACCAATGCATGTATCACATTTGTCCTCCCTTTAAGCTACTAAATGTCACACATCTATTAGGCCATTTGTTACTTAATGAATGTTTCCGAATGCCACAACTTATTCAGGCCACTTGTCACTCCAAGATTGATCCATTTGTCACACATTTAACTATGCCAAAAGTCACTCAAAGTATAGGCTTATTCATACTAATTTTCATGTACCAACTTGTCTTTCCAATTGATGATTTTCCTAGTCCAAATGTATATTTTAATACCTAAATTCTCTAATGGTGTTAATAATTCCAATTCACCAAAAATTTAAGTCATATGAAATTCTTAATCATATCACAATTTTAACATCTATCATACATGTATTTTCATGAACATGTAACATTCTAACCAGGGTACAATTTGGGGCCTTACATATCAATCTTGTGTAAGAGCAACCAAAGAAGATATGATCTAAAAACTCCACTTCCCCACTGCATAAGGGGTAAGATTTGTTTGGAATAAAAAATTTTATGATGTCTCTGGTTCTTAGTTTCTTCTCAGCTGCTAACCAAAGTATAAACGAGTGAACCTATGCAATTCCAGATCCCTATATCAACTTGTGAAGAGGAAATATGGTGAATGGACCAAATAGGAGTTGTTTAAAGGATTTCGCTGTAAATTTATGTGATGAGTGCAACTCTCATCTAACTTCATCTGCCTGCTCTAGATTTGGTGTAAAAGTTGGCATATGCTCTACAATTGGCATGGTTCATTTGCTCATATGGAATGGCCACACCCAGTTGTTGCTTTGAATGAGTACCTGCATCTTAGTATCTTCTAGAACTGAGCTTTTCAAAACAAGAAAAGGAGGAGTGTTATATAGAGGTCCCATTGGATGTCAGTTGTCAAACTAGAAGCTGGTGTTTTTCCCATCTTTAACATAGTGCTTGATATGAGGATGCATAAATGACCTGGTAAGTAAGATTTGTTGAAAAGTATAAAACTACGAAGTTTTTAGAGAAATCGACCATATGCTGCGGTGTTTGACATGGAACATATGAACCCATTTAACCCAGAGACTTTCCTTATCACAACAGAGTCTCCATAGCCGTTTTGCTAACAAAAGCTTGTTCATTCTAAAGGCTGAATTGATCCCCAATCTACCATTTTCTTTTAGAAGACAAATAGTACTCTAATTAACCTTAGAAATTTTCTTCATATTAGAATTGTGTCCATGTCATATGAAATCTCTTATGCTCCTGTCTATCTTCTTTAAAACACCTTTGGGAATTGCTAAATGTGACAACCAATAAACATGCAGATTATTAAGAATGGAGATGGCCAACTGCAATCTACCACCATAAGACAAATATCTGTTGCTCCAATTAGAAATTCTTCTACAAACCTTGTCAATTACTGGTTTGCATTCGACTTCTTTTAGCGTCTTAGTAGAGATAGGGACACCCAAATAGTTGAGAGGTAATTGATGAATGGCTAGACCTGCCCTTATGAGCACATTAGATGACGTTTCACTACTCTGTGTAGATAGGTACACTGAGCTCTTTCGTGGATTAAATGTTAGCCCAGATACTTGTTGGAATCTCTGTAAGGAAGTTAAGAGTACTCTAATTGAAGTTGTATCATTAGCACATAGCATGAGTAAATCATTTGCAAAAGAAAGTTGAGTGATATGCAGTTCACTACATCAATGATGATATCTAAAGTTTCTGCTTTCCACATTGCATAGCTGAGTCATTCTTTGAAACACTTCCATAGCAATTACAAAGAGATAAGGACATAGTGGATCTCCCTACTAAATTCCTCTAACTTTATAATGCATTCTCAAACATTTCCCTGGTTTTCTTTGAATGGGTACTAAGCTATAAAACGGATTCAATTCCTCAAAGGACAAGGAAGACGATCCACAAATAGGAGTAAGCACCTAGGGGGAAGAGAAGGCATGAGTTTATGGATGATTTTGCAATACACGCAAAAAGTAGTAAATTTATGTCATTCCAAGAAGATGGCCATTAGTTAGTACAAGTTCTTGAGATTGCTCTGCAACAAATTAATGTTTTAAAAATCAAATTAGACATCAAATTATTGATCGAAAAGTTTAAAGATTTAAAGATTGAATCATTATTCTACTATTATAAAATTGACATATTATAAACTAGAAATGAAAATTATAAAAATAAATAAAAATAAAATATTTTATTGAAGTTAAAATAAAACAAGTCTATCAATATTTAACCAACTAACAAATAATTTAATAATTCTAATTAATTTAATTTAACCTAAAAATTGCAAAATAATAGGAACAACTAAAACTATGTTTTTGAAAAAGATTATATTTCACCATTATAAAAGATTTTAAAATTCTCCAACACTATTTAAAGAATTATAAATCATGCTTTCATCTAAAATTTTTACATCAACATCTTTTATAATTTTAAATAATCATAAATTACTAATATATGATATTGTTTTCTATTATAACATAGTATACTTGAATTTTTTTAAAAAAAGTATATTTGTAACTTTTAAATATGTTTCAAATAAGATTGTAACTAACTATGAGTATGTTCTTACTTTATTCATCATAAAAAAGGCATTTTATACAAAAATTGTCTCTTCAAGTTCAATATAATCAAGATTATTTCATTTATTGCATTTGATTGCTCTTTATTAGAAAAAAACATGCACCTTATTATATAAGCAATAAAAATTGAGAAAGTAAGCAACTAAATAGATCTTTTAAGTAAGATGCATATCTTATCATTGGTTAAAAATATATGTTTAAGGCGTGTACAATTTCTCTTACCTTTAAAAATTCACAATTGTCTTACTAATTACATTACATCATATATATAACTCGAAGATGGCTTTTCATCTAAATTATCGATCCTAAAAAACCTTATAAATAAAGCCACAAATTTTTCAATAACCAAGCAAGCACTCCAAAATTTATTATATAATAATAGTATAAATTTCTTTTTTTTTTGCATTGTTTAATAATTTATGACTTGAAAGGTGTTTACTTGTAATTAAAATTTCAAGAACTATTTATGATTATAAACACTTTTCAAAGTTATATATGTAATTGCAAACCCAGTAATAGTAAGACACACAATCTCAATCTATTCTTCTTGCTTCCCTAACCAAGAAAAAAATGTAAGTAGGTTATATAAAAATTATGATCTTAGATACACATGAAGCGAGATTAAAAATATGGTTCATACAATTAATATCTTTTAAAATGATATTTATATACCGAGCATCACATAAAGATCAATAAGTATGCTCATATTTTAATTGTAGCTAATACTTAGTTGATGCATAATTAATCTCATTATATATAATGAAATAAACAAGGTGTTTTTGTCTAACCCATTAAAAAATTTTATAAAATAATTAAAATAAAATATGATCGCTTTTTATCATATAAGAAGCAACATTAACAGATTTGACAAAAGTTGTTACAATACTATAATAAGCAAAGAAATTAATCAAGGTTCTTTCATTAATTAGTCCACCCTTCTATCATAATAATGCATTAGATTTTCCACAATTAGACTTGTATATACCTACAATTAACTGACATTCCTTTTCTAAATCTTAAAGTAAAGGCACACAAATTTCTTAATAAAGAGGTGCCTTAAATCCTAGATCGTCGTTGATATAGTATCTATTGCTTCATAAAAATAAGGTGAACTAAAGTACTTAAGGAAATACATGAATTATAGAATTACTAGTCTAAGCTCTTTACATTGCAAAACATCATCATTATTAATCAAATCACTTTTTAAACTTAGTTCAGAATAAATAATAGTTCTTAATTGAAAATAAGAATTTATATCAATAATAACTTTTCTTTTTTCCTTTATTTAATACTTATTATGCTTCATCATCTCTAAAAGATACACTATAAGTCTATTTATTTTCTTTTTTCCTTTTTACTTATTGCTCTAAATAATTTTCAATCTTATCATGATAATTAAATTGGTATTTTTTGTAAGAAACGGTATTATCCTTAACACCAATAATATGTTCTTTCATGCTATAAATTCCTCTCCCTTTAAACATTCTATCACAAAACGTCTATTTATATTGAATATTTTTATCAGATGTTTGAGAAGAAGAAAAATAACTCTATGCTAGATCAACCTTACCACATGTAAAGGATATTAAGCTCACCGAATCTTCTTATCATTATATAATGTTCTCAATTATAATTTCAAAACAAAACTTATCGTAAATGTTAACTTGTTTATTTAACCTTCTTTCCATAGTCTTAATAAATGAAGATATAGATTAACATATCTTCTCAAAATTCATATATCTATATTCGTTCTCAAATTTTATTTAATTGGTTGTATATGCTAAAAGGTCTCGTTCTCGTTTACAATGGATTTAAGGTATAGATGATGGTTGATTTGAAAGGATCATGATATCAGATTTAAGCTCTAATTGAATCATATATTTACTAAGGGTTTATCCATTTCATAAGACCATTTTTTATGTGGCCAATTAAAAAAGCTTAATTGAGCATCTTAAAACCAAAACGTGCATACCTTTATCATGCTTTAAAGACATTATCCTTTTACTTGTCTTAAATGGTTTTCTATGTCTCATTAGAGTACTACAATTGCACTTTTAGGAGGAAACATAGGGTTGAACCAAGGAAAGTTTTAATTGATGTTAATAAAATATAAGTATCACTAATAAGTTTATTATTTTGTTAAAAAGTAATATATAAATAAGATGTAGCCATAACTTAAGAAGATATCTCATAGGGGTGATAAAGAAAAGTAGAAATTTGCAACCTTTGAAATGAAGATCAAGTCAAGAACAAAATAAGATCAAGGCATATCAAGGTCATTATATATTTTGTAATATTAATTGTAGTCTCATTTTGTTTCTTTGGTAATCTTAAAGGTACACCATACATGAATATCTCATTTTACTTCATTACCTGAGTCTTCTCATTCATCAAAAGGTATTAAAGGTTGTGTTTTTATAAAGAAAGTCTTTTGATCTTTTAAACACTCTTTGGGGACATTTTGAAAGTTGTTTTAATCATAATTACATTAGACAAATCAAGTTTAAGCATTTGAAGTTGAAATTATAATTTTAAGGGATTGGTCGTCTAACACAGGTTACTAGTCAACTAATGTAAGTTAGATATGTAATTGAGGTGTTTGTTGACACATTGATCGACCAATATGGTGATGTGGTTGACCAATATTCCTCTAAGAGACATATTGGTCAACCAATATATCAGAGTATTTAACTAATATACAACAATTGGTTGATTTTATGCATTAATTCACGTTAGTCAACTAGTATAAACTAATAGCCAACCAATATATTAAAACTAGTCATCATAATGACTAATTTTTGGCTCCAAAGACTAGTAGGATTTTTAAATCCTATAAACACATATTTTTTCATTTGTTCCAACTTCAAAAAAAGCGTATGGGTGTCTTATACACATATTTCTAATTTTTTATCAAATATTTGAGTATTCATTATCTTATATTTGAGTAAGCTAGCCTATTTGACTTCATCAGAGTCATAAAGTGAGATATTTTAAGTTGTAAACTTCTAATAGGGCTTTGTAATAATTACCTTTACATGAAAACTAAGATTAGAAATTTTCTTGTTGGTCAAAAGTGCACACCTACGGAAAATAATTTCAATGGCCCTTTTATACCTACGAAAATCATAAAGAATAAAAAGTTACCAAACTAAAGTAAAAATGAGAACCTCAAGATAAGATATTAATTTCTGTGAATAGTTGGGCCATACACATCTTATTACATGCATTAGAAAGAAACGAATTCAATAGAGTCTCTATGTATGAAATGAATTATAAAATTTGACACATATTAGAAATTACATATAAAGGCACAAGAGAGCAAAGTGAGCATTAACTCACAGACATGAATTATTTCAAATGAAGCAAGGAACTTTTTTTCTTAGTTGTAATCACAAAGCATATAAATTGTTTAATATAAAGATTCCTGTTATTGAAGAGTTTATACATGTTACTTTTAATATATCCACCTTGTCTTTAAAAAAGTCTTGAAGATGTTGTTATAGGGTGTGGAGAAATTAGCTTTTAGAGAGAAAAAGAATAATCATCAAGACTTTTTAAAAGAGCCAATTGTTGAACTAAATGAGAGAGATGAAAAAGGGTATTTATTAGTTCATGTTTTAGAAATTTATCACATCTTGAATTTATTTATCAAATTGAATCTAAATCCTTTTAATGAATATTAAGTTTGCACTTTCGACATGAGATTAAATTTTTTTAAAGATTATAGTATGGACCTTAGTACTTAGACAAGAGATTATATGCAAAATAGAGATATTGAATTAAAATTTGTTAAACACTACAGTAATTGGGGGATAGTTCCGCTAAACTAATGAGTAAGGGTATATTTTGTATAATTAAAAGAGAGTTAAGTATGTCATACTTAACTACCTTGAGTGGTTTTTATTTGAACTTATAAGTCTAATTGTTTTAGCTTGAGTTTTAAGTTTGTTCATAAGTCTTCAGGTCTTATTGGTTAACCAATATCTTAGTATGGTCAACTAGTATTCTCAAATTCACCAAATTCCCACTTTTAGTGAGTTTGTTCATTGTTTAGTTGAAGTTTAGGTTAATCACTCACTCATATTAGTTGATCAATGTTACTCATTGGTTTACCAAAATTAAGTATTGGTTAACTAATGTCTCTTTCAAGGAAACAACATATGTTACAATGAGTATGGTCGATAAGTATGGTTCGACTATACTAAGTAAATTGTCAACCAATGACCAAAAGTGGTCGACTACTACAAATGTTATAAAGATCTTCTATTTTATTTTTCCTCTATATATCATAATTTCTTTTCTTACCAAGAATATTTAAGGAGATGTGCCTTAGTGTGTGTTGTTTGCTGATGTTATTGCCTTAGTGGATGAAACAAGAGCGTGGGTCAATTTCAAACTAGAATGTTAGAGAGAAATGTTAGAGTTAAAGGGTTTTAAAGTGAGCAAAACTAAGACTGAGTACTTATAATGCAACTTTTTGGGCCATCAAGTGACTATTGATATGGAGGTAAAGATTGGATCAGAAATTATATCACAAAAGGAGTGTTTTAAGTAACTAGGGTATATCATCCAAAGCATCGGAGAGATTGATGAAGATATAGCTCATCATATCAGATTAGGGTGGCTTAAATGGAAAAATGCATCGGGAGTTTTATGTGACAAAAAGATACCATACTCAAGCTTAAAGGCAAATTCTATCACTTATCAATTGGGCTAACCATGTTATATGGGGCTAAGTGTTGGCCCATCAAATAAATACACAATAACAAGCCTTTGGTGACAGAGATGAGGATGCTCTGGTGGGTATGCAACCTTACCAGAAGAGATAGGGTCAGGAATCTAATGATCAAAGACAAATTAAAAGGTGCTTAATGATAAATTGAGAGAGACAATGCTTAAATGGTTCGGACACATTAAAAGAAGATGCGATAAAATAATACTTAGAGACTGTAAGAGGAAAAAAGGAAGTTCTAAAGAACTAGGGGGAACTGATCAAGAATGATATACTAAGTTGGATCTTACCGAGAACTTGGCCTGTAATAGAAAATTTTGGCGTACTAGGATATAAGTAAATGATCTCTCGTAAAAAGGGCATTCACGTTCTTGTAGGTTATATTAAACCATGTCCTTTGTATTTATTGCATAGTACTTATCTTCTAGTTAGTTTCCTACTTAGCGTAATTAAGGTAGTGACAGGCCTAGTTGGAGTTACTTTTATCTAGGTCTTTTCTAGTATGTATTTCTATCTTACCATCTATTGTTATTCATTGACATATTTGTACGTACGTTATTTTGTATAGCCTTACCTTTTTTGTTGCTCTTTTTATTATTATTATTTTATTATTATTATTATTCAAAGTACCTTTTTGAATACGTCTGCACATCCATTTATAATTTTGTAGTATCATCATGCAGCATTGCATGTGGGTCTATTGAAAACAGACTCCCTATTAATTAGGTAGGGGTAAGGTTGCATACTATCAGACCTCCCCAGACCCCGTGCCTGAATGGGATTTCAACTGGATGTTGATAATTGATGATTGATATTATGATTTCTTCATTATAAAACTTTTGCATAGTTTCCTTGTCTCACTTTTGTCTCACAAACCTTGGTTTACTCCTTCTCTATACCACCTTCTTCTATAAAACACTCATCAAACCCTTAACAAACCTTAGCATTAAAGCTTCTCTCTACTTTACACTCATGGTGTTGGTTCTTCCACTCTTCTTCTTCATTCTTTCTAAATCTAACAATCATTTACTCTTTTAAGAGCATCTCAGGAACACGAAGAACTTATTACAACTTTGTCAAACTCCATTAAGCCTCAAACATCAAATCTTCAAGCATTGTTTGAAAGTGTTTCAAATTAGGAATTTTCAAATTCATTATATCTTTGTCAAATTATTTGTTTATTAGTGTAATTCAAGGTTGAATCAGGGTATTTGTATAATCAATTGCACATAATAATTATTTTTTTTGAAAATTTATGTTTTGGGCTTTTTTAACTATTAAAATTATGATATTCTAAAATTGCTTAAAATTAGTTCTTTTGATATATTGAATTTGAGTTTTTAGCATTTGAAAATTTTCTATCTTAATACATTTCACATCACTTTATTTTTCTTAGATAATTAATTTCTTTTTTATGATTCTAAAAAGAGAGAGAAAGATTAGTGAAACTAGATTCAGAGAGAGTGATGATATTTAGGAGTGATTTTTGTATTCCTTATCCTCTATGTGGTATTTTATGCTATGCTATGTTTAAGTTTACTTATCTACATGTGTGATATTTCTTTTACACTTGATATTGAATATATCTTTTATTCTTAAGATTGAATTATATTTTATACATGAATTAAAGGGGTCCAATCACTTCTTAATTATATGCTTAATTTATTAATGCTCTCTATATTATAAATATTTTGTCATTAATAAAAGAGAAAGATTATTGAACCGATAGAAATGTAATTTATATTTTGATGATGATAAAAAAAGTACTACTAATGAGTTTAATATTTTGATAAGAAGTAATATATGAACAATATATAACTATAACTTAAGAAGATACAACATGAAGATGATAAAGAAAAGTTGAAGTTTGCAACCTTTAAAGTGAAGATCAAGTCAAAAACAAAATAAGATTAAGGCACATCAAGATCATTCCAATTTTTTAGTGTTAATTGTAGTCTCTTTTTGTTAATTTTATTATCTTAAAGGCTCATTATGTATAAACATTCCATCTTACTTCATTACACGAGTCTTTTCATTCATTAAGAGGTATTAAAGCTTGTGTTCTTTTTAATTTTTCAAACACTTTTTGGGGAACATTTTGAAAGTTATTTTAATTATAATTGCATTAAACAAATCAAGTTTAAGTATTTAAAGTTATTTAAATCATATTTTTAGGGGATTGGTCGACTAATATAGGTTAGCTATTGACCAATGTAAGTTAAATGTGTAACTAGAGTATTTAATGACACATTTTTTGACAATTATGATGATGTAATCGTTAAATATTCCTCTAAAAGACGCATTATTTGACTAATATGTCCTACTAGTCAACTAATAAGCAACAACTAGTTGGTTATGTGCATTAAATGCACATTGGTCAACCAATATGACATAGTGGTCGACCAAAATGCTAGAACTAGTCAATTTCATGGCTAATTTTTTACTTTAATGACTAGTAGGGTTTTGAATGTCTCATTAATTCGTGTAGCATAAAAGCAGTTAAATGTCTTATACATAATCTCTAAATGTTTATTAAGCATTTGAGCATTCATGGTTTCATATTTGAGAGAGTAAGCTTCTTTAGTTTTATCAAAGTGATAAAGTGAGATATTTTGAGTTTCAAGCTTCTAGTAGGATTTTGTATATTATACTTAGAGGTATTCTAAGTGACATTAAGGTTCCTCTTCGCCTTTAAGGAAGACTACAAAAGAGTTCTCCTTTATCAAGAAAAGATCATATAAAAATTATTTTTCACCTTGAAAGAAAAGTTATAGTGAAATTCCAAGAAGAGTCTTAAAAATGGATGTAAGTAAGAATTGTTTCCCAAAACGTTATAAATCAATTTACGTTTCTATTTCCTTAATCTTTTTCCATTATTGCTTAAGTGTGTTGTCGAAATTTATTATTTTATATCATATTTTTATTCTTTATAAATTATGTACATCAACACACTGAGTTAATAATATTTTCTAAAATTTATTAATAAAAATTTTAGCCCTTTTTTGTGTGCCATTAGTGACTAACATATAGTTATTCAGTAATTCTGTGAGTAATTAATGAATTTGAAGCATATACTAATGGTTGACAAAAGGAAAAGGAAACGAAGCATAAATATTAGGACATTAATGTTAGAAATTAAGCCCTCTTGGCACTTATAGTTTTCAAGTATGAAGAGGTTAAAGAACAAGAAGTTAAAGGACCTTATAAAAATTGACTTTGAAATAACAACATAGTTCATTATTAGGTTTATGAAATTGCTATTATCATTTGAAACAATAATCTACATAAGCAAACCATTTAAAAAAAAAAGTAATATACTTAAATAAGTGTCTTGAATAATATGGTTAAAATGCTAGAAGGTTCCTAATACACTCTTTCTTACCTATGCCTTGGAGTTTAATTCATCAAGGATTTAACAAACAACAATTGCTAGAACTTATCGAGTAGAAATTAGCAAAAACCTAGAACTTATCGAGTAGAAATTAGCAAAAACCTAGAAAATATAGTCATAGTAAAGAAAGATTAATCAAAAGCTATCACAATAACCTAACTCTAAAAAATTGGAAGACGAGATAATCTTCAAATTTCTTTAATGATGTTTAAAACATATTCCAAATAAGTAACAATCCTAAGAGACTAAACTAACCATAAATGGTTTAAATTTACATTACAAAATTACACCCACAACTTAAAATGGAGTTAACCACATTTATAAAGATTGAAAATAGAAGTTTGTAATATAAATGGCTCCTTCAACTAACTAGCCATTAACAAAATAAATATTTATATAGTAACTTAAAAGAAGACATTTTTCCACAACTAAATATCTGTTTGTTATTTTTGACTACCTCCAAAAATGCACATATATAGGGAAATATTTAGGGAATATTTCTCAAGAAGCAAATAGTAAGTGCATATAAAAGGAGATGTTAAGCAAAACGGAAAGAATTGGTAAGAAAACATATAATTAGAAAAATTGTGTGCTAACCTTTGGTAGATACATTTAACTTTCAGGATTGCTCCTCTTTAGCTTTTAGTCATTATACAAAAAAACTACTAAAAAAGCCTACTAAAACCTTCAGGATTTAAGATTTTTCAACTCAATCAATCAAAGGTTGTAGGCAATACATGATTAAAAAAAGCAAATCAAGAAATTGTAAACTTGAGGAAAACAAACTTCAAAGAGTAACCTTGTTATCAAAAAAATAGAAAATAAAAACAAAAAAGCAAATTGCACTTTTGGTTTCCATAAAGAGACTCTTTGAAAAAAGTATTATAAAAAAGACTTAACTTTTTCATGTTTGGTTCCCAAGAAACATATTGAAAAATTAATAATTTTTATTTAAAAAACATATTGGAAAATTATGACAAGGCAAATAAGTTCTAAGAATGTTGTTTTAATGTTGGGTAAGCTTAAAAATCATTTTAAAAGCATTCACTTTCTTTTGGAACTAGAAAGTATTTTCTTTTTACAAAACTCTTCTCCCACATCTTGAAGAGACAAAAATTAGAACAGAAACAAAGCTTACCTTGTACATAGTTAGTACAACTTAGAATATTAGGAAGCAGGACAAAAAAAAAGCAAATTTATGAAGAAAAGGCAAAAAAGGAGCTATAAATCCAAACTGGTGTATGAAATAAGTGATGCTCTTCATAGAAAACCAGTAATCAGCAAATCATTATAGATCGCAAGTCTATAATCTTTCTATGAGAGAGTCAAAAAATAAAAAATATAATGTATACCTATAAAATTAAAGGAGTGTAAGAAATTGCAATCTTACCAAGTTTTTTCTCTTATTTTAAGATCAATCATGACAAAGGTTATATGAAAATCGATCGCCATTATAATATATATAGCACAACACCAAACAGATTGGAATGTAATTAAAAACTTTGAAAGAAAACCTATTGCAATAAGAAACCAGTAGTAAGAACTAAAAAACATTAAATAGGTTGAAAATTTTTTATTAAACAAGGAGACCCAAAAATATTTCTTTAAGATTTAAGAAAGATTAGTTTATAAAACTAATCGGTTTACTAATTAACTAACTAATGTTCACATACAAAGGTTATTATTACAAATTGAACTGAAAAATTAACTAGTTACTAGTTGTACTAGTTGAATTGGCTAATTCGCTTCAGTTTTCATAAACATTGCAACAAATATAGATTAATCAATTAAAGTACATAATAAAATTAATAAAATTATATTTCATAAACATTGCAACAAATATAGATTAATCAATTAAAGTAAATAATAAAATTAATAAAATTATATATTTTAAAATATAATTAAAAGAAAAGGGAAAGAAATGCTGACTAGGATGATCAAAAATTAAGATGTCTTAAAATTGTTTGGCTTCGTACATACCGAAGGTTGATGATTACTCTACAATCTTAAAATATGAATTAAAAGACTACTAATATCTCTTCAATTTATACATCTACAGAGAGTTCTTATCAATAAACCCTTATCTTTTTACCAAAAGAAAATAAAGAAAAGCTTAAAATAAAAAATATTAATAAAATAAAGAGAGAGATAGAAAATTCTGCTTGGAGATGCAGTGCTTAAGATAAACTAAAACAAGGTAACAAAATATCTTATAATCAATATAATTGTCTTCCAAGTTTGAACATATGGTTAATGTTAACTACTTCATTTGACAGAACCAGAGTGAAATTGTCTTAAACTTGATTCCTTAACTCATACTTAATTAGTTATGTACATAGTGATGGTTTAGGTTCAATTCTTAATATATTGTATTATTAATGTCCATGTCAGCATCTTTTGATTCTTATGAGAATTTTATCTTATCTCGTGGCCTCACAACTACTCTTATTTAAGTGATCCCTCCAATAGTGGGCGTATATGATCTCTATATTGTAAGAATTCTTTCCTTGAAACTATTAACAATTATAAACTCAACCTAATATCACATGTTAATAAGCATTACGCCATAAGTATAAGAAAAGTATGGAAGTGCTTTAACAAGTTATGTATTGCAGAATTTTCTTAAATTTCATCTTTCCTTCCTTTCTTTCATAGGAGGATCTGCCAATAACAGACATTGATAGGATAGAACAGGCATTGACAGGACAAACTTCAGACCATCCTAAGAAGAGTTTACATTAAACAGGGACTCCATGGACTTGAGAAAGATTTTGTTTGACTTTGAATTTCCATATACAAGACTAGCCAGGAAGGTAGTACCAAAGAAGGATCATTTGGCATAGGGGCTCTGGTTGGACTCATTTTGATATCCTTTTTAGACGAGGGGGAGTACCTTCCAACACTTAAGATTGACCTCCTTAAGTGCCAGATATGAATGTTTTATGAATTTCATACGGGACTACCACTTACGCTGTAGCACCCCACTCTTGCAAGACACGTACCTGACATCTTGAGTGATATTCGAGAACATACCCCACAAGAGTGGCATGCTAGCACAATCAATCAGTAAAATCTCGTTACAAATTTCTTTTACAACACATATATGCGGAAATCAATAATCAAATTGGGCCCATTCTTTTCTTTAATAACATCAAAATCACATTTATTATTAATACACTCAAGATCAATCTCATTTACAAACCTTTCCACTATGGAAAGTTATTACAAAACAGAAATACTCAAATATACATGTTACAATAATTATGGAAGACTCAATTCGATACAAAAATAAGAAAATACTAATACAGATGCGAACTCATTCCGACCTCTTTCTCTTACTTAAATGCAGTGGCTATACTCTAATTTGTCTAACTAGAGTGACTCTTCTGAGCCTAAAAATATTGCAAATTTTGAGTGAGTTTTGCAAACTCAATGAGTGACCATCCTCAAGGGCTCACTCAATCATATAACTCATACAATTCATATAATCACATAATTCACATCATTTCATAAAAAAATCATTTATCATCGCATATCACTTGGTCATTCATTTCAAATTTCACATTCAACCGATATCATATTCAGAAATTATTCAAACCATTACAATCATTCATATCAAGCATATGCAGTGCACAAGAGATTCACTTTCAATTTTTTACTTTGTTGTGACCGAGTGCCTATAACTGTCCCATATCCACTGTAGATATCGGGCTCATTGGTCACTGTCCCGTATCCGTTGGAGATACCGAGCTCATTTTACATAGTGAGCCTTTGGCTCTTATACACTTTCTGAGCTTTAAGCTTTTTTTCATAATCTGAGCTTTAAGCTCTTTTTCACATTTTGAGCTTTAACTCTTTTTCGGTAGCTACTCCAGTCACAACTGCCTTTATGTTTCATGCATTCATGTAATGGAATGCATCACATTCATATATTTTCAATCAGTCACATGATTTCAAATTCACAATCACTTTCACATTCATCATCAGACCTTGGTCTGGCATTCAACAATTAAGTTGATAATACACTTATTTCTTCTCATTCACATACAAGTAGCACTTCGATATCACATTTAT
>JAOTJB010000007.1:17428999-17445297 GCA_027123815.1 Erythroxylum minutifolium | reverse complement strand
TGAAAGACCAACTTTTTGGTCTTTCACTTGTCAATTGCTTCTCTTTCTTCGTAAGTCTCTCCTACCTTCATCTTCTTCATTCCTTCTTCTTCTTCTTCACGTTTTTGCTTCACCAAGCTTCATTAATGTTGCATCTTGCTCTCATCCATCATTTACTTTTATTTTCTTTGTCTTCTTCACCTTCTTACAAGAAGACCCAACCCATTCTTCCATGAGAGTTGATGGTTGTATGATACATAGGAAAGCTAGGGTTAGGTGATTTTTGAAGATCTTAAAGTAAACAAGTAAGTTAAAAGCTTTACTCTTCTTGATTTGATTATTGATTTCCGCATATGTGTGTTGTAAAAAACAAATTGTAACGAGATTTTACTAACTGACTATGCTAGCATGCCACCCTCATGGGGTATGTTCTCGAATATCACTCATGATGTCGGGTACATGTCTTACGAGAGTGGGGTGCTACATACGCCCCTAGTAAACTTCTTACCTAAAATCTTTAATAATAAAGGTTCGAGTTTATCTTGTACATAACTTCTTTATATGCTTTAGGCCTATACTCAATGATTCTAAGAATCCATTATTAAAAAGATTGTTAGTTAAAATGTCTACAAAATTTTGCTCATATTGAATAAATTTTAATCCACAAATTAATTAATGTTTATTTCTCTAATTTATGTCTTACTTGAATTTGTCTATTTATTTTCTTAATAGTATGTGTTTGAATTAGTAATTCAATTACAATTTTAGAATCACATTATATAGGTATAACTGAAAAATAGTGTGTGTTTAAATTAGTAATTCAATCACAGTTTTAGAATCACATTGTCTTTCTAATATATTCTAATATTATTTTCTAAATGTTGTATATATCTACTCAACCTACTTCTTAAATATGATATATCAAGTGTAGTCTGTAAAACTGATCATATCATTTGTGAATATCTTAATTAAGAAACATGTTCACCTATATTATTCTTCAAATGTACAATGGAATCGTAAAAAGTTAAATATGTTCTAAATTAAAATAAGTAAACTTCTTTAGTTATTAGTAGCAATTATTTGGTTAAAAGTAATTTTTTATTTCTAATTAATCTCCTCCTTAAAATTACATATGTGGGTCCATAATATTTAATATCAAACTTTATATTAATGATAACACTAATATTTATACCAAAAATTAGAATATCATCTACATAAAGATATAGAATAATAAATTTAATACCAATCACTTTATAATAAAAATTTTATCAAAATTATTAACCACAAAACTATAAAACAAAATAACTTTTTCAAAATTTTCATACCAGTTTTTTTGTGCTTGATTTAATCTATATAGAAACTTAGCTAACCTACAAACCTTATTTTCGTATTCTTTAATTTTAAGTCTCTCAAGTTGTTCCATCTAGTGAGACTTTAGTGGTAGTTGTTTTAAGAATGATTGAAAAAAGTATCATAATAATTTATATCTTCTTTTTATATAAACCTATTGTAACTAATCTAGCTTTATATTTATCAATAATTCCATTAGATTTCAATTTTTTTTTCTAAATACACATTTGCATACTATAGCTTTATTACCACATATTAACTTATTAATACTTAAGAACTATTTTGAATTATTAATTCAAATTTATTATTTATAATAACTTTCCAAAAAAGAAAAGGGTTAATTACAAAGACCCCAAACTTTGGTCAATTTTGTAACTATGGCCTGAACTTTAAAAAGTGACAATAAAATGACCAAACTTTCAATTTTTTTAATTTTAGTCTGATGTTAGTGTCTCCGCTATATTTGCTTACGTAACAATGCCACGTGTCTATGGACCCTAATTAATAAGACACATTAGGTGGTTAAGATTAAAAATCCTGATTAATTAAACGACGTCGTTTAATCACTTTAGTAAATGATATTGTTTAATCACTTTAGTAGACAACGTCATTATGTTCAAATAATCTAACCCCTTTTCTTCTTCGGTTTGCAAAACCCACTATGAATCTGTAACTTAACCCAATTGTCACTCAGTTTGCTCTTGCTCTCACCCCGTCATTCTAAATCAGTTAACCTAAATCTGTTTGTTTAGTTTATGCTCCCACCCACACTCTCACCCTCTTTTCTTTCAGATCACAACCTCAACACCCTTAGCACTTCTCACATCACCGAAAGCTCATTTTGCCCCGCCCTCAACCCTTCTCGCATTGCCTCAACGAAAGCTCATTTTTCCCTTCTCGACATCTTTAACCCTCATAGTTCACCACATAAAGGTTAGGTTTTTATTACATGTTATTGTAGGTTTATTTATTTTTGCAAGTTAGGTTTTTATTACGCCTTTTTCCTCTACAAAGAGTCCATTTATCGAGATAGAGAATAAATTCTTGCTAAAGATTTCATTGTCTTCTTTTATCCTCTGATAACGTTTGATGTTCTGCTTGAAAGTCTAGATGATGTTGCTCTTTTTGTTTTGATTACATCTCCTGAACTACTCCTCTAAGTTGGTGTCTAAAACAACTCAAAAATAGGAACATATTACGTCTCCTGAACTGATAACCCTATATTGTTCCAAGTACTGTAATAAATATATGTTCTTACTATAATTACAAATGGTTCTATTTAAATTTGTATAAGAAATGAACCATTGAGAATGCATCTTAATGAAACCATATACCCTTACTTTTCCTTAACAACACTCAACATGAAAAGCTTACAACTGAATATTACAGTGGTAGGTGATTGAATATAAATTAAAAAAAGTCCCAGTAAACATAATAATTACATTTGCTCTTCTAACTATTATAATGTCTCCATTTTTGTCATACTTACATCTGACGCCCAAGTTATGAAATCGCATGGGACCTATAAAATAAAGATATAAACACAAATATTAGAACTTATAAAAAATATGCATTATGCAGATATATTTTTACATATACTTCCTTCTTGTGAACAGCAGTACATCTTCCGAACAAGACTGTTACCCCAACGCACAGAACTTGTTTGACATATTTTCTAACAATAATAAACTTTCATGTCTTTTACAAATACCAAGTACTTACAAGACAACTTCAATTTGAATATTTATTAACATGAATTTATACGATTGGCATTGCTAAAAGCAATAATTGAAATACTAACTTTTGTATTAACACATTCACAAAAATGTTGACCAATGTTAGGCTTAGCATTTGATATCTGTAACTTCATCTTCTCATTTGTAATTTGGGCAATCAATATTCAAATTTTGAATTATATATAGAAATATCAATATTAATTATAATTGAATCCAATAAATTATCACATATAAAAATAGTATATATTACAATTATTTTACCATTAGACATAATGCTTTCTCTTGACAAAATTGATATTATATCCTTCCAGCTTCTGCTACACTATCAAAAGAACAATAAACAGCACCCTTGAATTCATTAACAATACCTTGACACTTTTCCCATGTCAAATATATTCTAGGTGCATAACCAATGAAAGCTACATATACTACTTTTTTGCCCATATTTTTTTATCTTGTTATAATATTATCATACAAATACTTCATTACTACCTTAAATGCAGCACTATTGTGGCTTGCATATTCAAGTTTGTAAAAAAGAAATCACAAGAACTTTTCATAAAGCAAACTAAATCATCGAAGGTTTAGTAGACATTCTTAAATTGTTCAAGTATTTAATTAGTCTCATCTTTAAAATTTTTGACAAATACCACTTAAAAATTAGAATTGCCTTTTACATACATAAAGATTGTGAAAACTAGGACAAATCAATAGTATATAATAACTGATCTTGCAAACTGCTTCTCCTCCCCTATGATTTGAGAGTTGAGACAACATTATCTTATAGATTAAAAGGGTGGAGTCAAGACATAATCATCTAATGGAACTACGCCATGAAAGGTGAGAATCATTCTTGGAATCAGATATTCAAGTAATCCTCTTGAGAATCAAGGATCCAATTCTTTAATGATTTCTTTTCATAAATTCACCCAACAAAGAATGAAATGCCAATAATGGTGAAGAGAGGCCACATCATTATTAAACATATAAACTATATTTGATGGGTATAATCCAATATGGTGTAAAGTGTAACTAAAACCAACGAATGCTTGTTACTATTAGTATTAATAAATTTGTTATCTTCTTTTGTAGATTTACGCAAGATAAGAAAAAAGTGGATCACATAACCAAACCAATGAAGCAGTTGCCATAATAACTGGTGGTACTTAGTAATTGAAGTTGGACAGATGGGTACTATTATAAAAGAAGACAACAAAATATTAAGCAAAAAATTTATTTTCTACCTTGACCGCATTTAATTTTATGCATGATCATCAACATCTGCAAAATTAAACAAAGCGTAATAAAAAACTAACCTTCATGTGGCTGATTATGAAGGGCTAAGGGCATCGAGAAGAGCTTCCTGCGATGCAAGAAGGTGAGGGCGTCGGGAGAAAATAAACTGAGAATGAATGGCGATGCGACAATGGGAAAGGTTGAGGGATTAAACAACAGCAATGGAATAGAGAAACAACGGTGTCTGCATTAAGAGGAGGGATCAACAAACAGATTTAGGGATTTAATCTTGTTGATCGTTGCATTAATCTAAGTCACTTCTATTAATGAAGGCTAACGTGTCTTATTAATTAGAGTTTCTGGACACGTGGCAGTTCTACCTTAATAAAGATAACAGAAACACTAACGTTGTGTCAGAATTGGAAAAAATTGAAAGTTTAAGCATTTTATTGTTACTTTTTAAAGTTCGAGCTATAATTACAAAATTGACCAAAGTTTGAGATTTTTATAATTAATGCTAAAGAAAAATATTTTCAAAGAAAATAACATCTCTAACTTCAACAATTATATTATAGGTTATGTCACTATAACTATAATTTATAACTAAAAATCTATGCACATTACTATTTAAATCACAACCAAAAGAATAGCATCCAAAGTTTTGAATCCTTTTTTTTTCCCCTTCTGACTTCAGAAAAATCCTACTTTTCTTAGACATTCCCATTTCCCACCCTTCTGAGCAATTCAATTGAAGTGTTAAATTTATTCATAATTCAAAAAGAGTTTTATCATTGTTTTAAAAAATTATGATTCAAAATATAAAGAAAATAATGCTTCTCCACGTAAATTTATAGGAACATACTAGCTAATAATCATCGAGTTAACAATATCTATTAAAGTATATTTCTTTATATATGTTACTCGAATATAGAAGTATACCTTCATACTATTTTACTTCTAGTTACATCGCTATGTATTAAATATAAGAGATTTGTATTTCTTATAACACACTTGAAAGGTTCTTTTTGATTTGTTTAGCTTCTACAAGCACTTTATATTTTGAATTACTAATATCTACCCTAAGATATCTTATAATATGCAAGATAAAGATTTTGATAGAACCGTATCTCTTTATAATAATTCGAATTTATAACATACAGGTAAGGAAAGATTAACAAAATTAAAGACGAAAGGCATAACTTCCAATATTGGGAAGTATTAAAAAGCAAAGACAAATTGAATTATATATAGATGTACTTATATAAAGGAAGACTTGCAGATTACAAGATTCCTGCGAATGCATTTAGGCTCTTTAGAGGTACTGTATAATAGAACACGAAGAGAAAAAAGATATAAATGCTAAATTAGCTTAATATTTACTGGACCAAACTCTCAGTGACGCTTATGGTTTGATCCATACGTAACAGTGTTATACAATAATTGTTCTTAATAGTCATATGCCTTGTTATACACGCCTACTAATGATTTATTTCAAGTCTTAAAACAAAATTTGTCTATCCTTCAACTGTAATCGGGAATTACATTTTGATACATTTTACTTTCTTCTCTAAGTTAGAAAAGAAAAACAACTTTTTTGTGACAAAATTTACCTGAAAAATGAAACTCTCAGAAGATCTTCATCATTCTCTATCCGGTGGAATCTTCAGTACCAAGAATGAAAGGTTGCAGCACATTCAAGACTTCAACCCAACACATGCACGAAAAGGATTCAGTCAGGACGACTCCATCTTCACATGACACAAATTAGGGATGTAGCTATGTTTCTATAAACCATCCGAGTTCCCTAGTGCTTTGCCAAGATCAATGTGGCATAACAACAGCATGCTGAAAAGCAATTGCACAAGAGTTTTGGGGAGATCTTTTTCGGCTTATTAAAGCCAATGATGATGCTGAAAAATCACACCATTGGCTATCAGGACCTGGATGAGGTCACTGGAAGACACAGCATCAGTTTGGTCTGTGCTCCATGAATAAATTACTTTACATTTGGTTGTTTCACATGAAAAGTAATCCTGCATGAAACATGAAAATCTTTAAGCCAGCACTAAGGTAACAAACAAATGAACATCATGGTATCACAGATCAGTTATTTTCTTGGTTGGAATAAGGCAAACAAAGGAGCCATAAAGGACATTGGCTGAGATAAGCAAGCAACGGATATCTACAGCACCCTCAACCTCTGGGGAAAAACTTATTGCAATATGCATGATCGTAGTTCGTTCAAAACTAATGCTCATCAACAAACAATTATAGCATGTTATGGAAAAGAGACAAAATGAGGGAAGAAATTAGTCCCTAATGACTCAGAAAATTGGCTTTCCATTACATAGAATGAATGACCAAGCTAAAAAGCATACTTTACCTTTCAAAACTTCACAAATCAATAAGCATCATCTCCCAGCATTTCAGGCTTATTTCAGGGGCACACAATTCACCACTTCCGTCTCCTATATCCTCTGAACTTGGAAATTAGATGAGCATATTGACCCTTCTCCATCCTTTTGATAATTCTGTGAGCTTCAGAGAGCTTTTTAGATCTCAGCAAATTTCTTACTAGGGTGCTATACACATGAAAATTAGGAGTACATCCTCTAGATTCCATTTCATCAAGTACAGAGCATGCCTCCTTAAATTTACCTTCCATACAGAACCCACGAATAATGGAATTGTAGGTAAAAACATTTGGCAGCTGGCCCTTGATGATCATCTCAGCAAACATTGCCTTTGCATTTCCAAGCTCACCTGCTACTACATAACCTGTGATCATTACAGTATAACAAACGACATCTGGCTCACATCCATATTTTCTCATTTCGTCAAAAAAATACCTGCACGCATACAAATTCCCAGCACGACTTAATCCATCTATCAAGGTGGTGAAGTGGAGCACACTAGGATGAGTACCCTCTTCCTTCATATGATTTAAAAGATTGAGTGCATTAAGTGGATTATCCCCTTTACCAAAAAAATGAAGAAGGATGTTATACGTGTGAAAATCTGGATAAACTCCACTCGTTTCCATTTCCTCAAGCAAGCTGTGAACCTCTTTCAACTTCCCCATCCTATACTTCGCCCACATAAGAACATTATAAGTTAAAAGATCTGCAGAATGACCATCTGCTAACATCTGCTCATGCACCATCTCAATCAATGCATATTGATGCAATCGAAGAAGTGAATGCAAAATTGCGTTGTAGGAGTGCTTGAATGGCCTATAATTGAAGGTCCTTGACTTGATGAATTCCTCCACAACTTCCTTAGCCATACCAGCCTCGCGAGTGGCGCATATTAATATGTTAAATGTCCGAGCTGTAGTTGGCAACCCGTTTTCAATCATTTCATCCTTCAATCTCCACATTGCCTTTAACTCCCCACAATTTGCACATATCATCATAATCAAATGATAAGCATTGGTTGTGTGTCTGTAATATCCCTGCTGAGCTGACCACACAAAAAACTTGAACCCTAATTTGGCGGATCTCGTTTTATTTTCATTGTTTATACTCTTCAAGATCCCCAGAAGAACTTCCCTCACCAGAAGGCCTGAAACCCTTACATGCAAATCATCTAATCCCTTTTCGGTGTCAAATCCTAGGCTGTCCCGTTTTAAAATGTCAAGAATTCGTACAGCATCTTGCTTGGCATTAAGAAAAAATCGCTGCCTATCAGACAAGTTCTCTTGAGCACGCCTATCATAATTAAAGTCAGACCTTTCACAAAATCCATTCAGGGGTTGCCCAATACAGTGACATTCATCATCACGTATATCAGAGTCAAAACTCCAGCGACTTAAACGTCTCGCAATGACTAGAGCAAATGAAAACTTCTGAACCAAACTGGTACCTGAAAGAGCTACACAGTTCATTGTCTGAATCCAACAGACCCATTATACCTGTAACCTTACTATACCCAACAAACAAGATACCCTTAACAAGAAGCTTACTTTCCCTAAAGCACAGAGCTTAGACATCCATATGTGACAGAATCTGCTGCCACAACAAGAAAAGCTCATCTAGTACAGAGACCGTCGGATGAGGAGGTGATTTGGGAAACGATAGAAAGATAGAGAATTACCGAAGCGTTAGCAAGTACGTGCCTCTAAATTCAGACAAGGGCTTGAATGTGGGCAGAATGCATTAATGGTTCTTTGATGAAACTGAAAAGTTTCAGATAGACAGAAACCAAACGGCGTTGAGAGGTTTAGGCGGCTGGCAGTCACTCCAAACAGTGGTCTGGGTTAGCGTTAAAGAGGTCTGGGAAGGGTTAAGCAGAGAGATAGACAGCTACAGCATCTAAGTTCCTCAATTGCTTCGCAGTAGACGAAGAAGAGGAGTAAAACATAGCCCCCCAAAGACAGACCAGCGTTAAGTTGTTTTCAAAGGGTTTAAGGGTGCTGTATCTCAACCCTAAACTACCGTGGTACTTTTTAACATCTTTCAACCTTTTAGGCTTGGAACTCAACTCAACCACTTGTCTTTTAAAACTAAAGTCGGAAGACTATTAGACTACAAATGAATTTGATTCCAAATTAGTACTCAAACTATATTTAAAAATTTTTAATTTCTCATAAATTAAGTACTTAATTTTGATTTTAAAATAAATTAACGAAATACTTATTCTCACGAATAAAACCAAAAAATAAATATTCTTCATAAAGATGTGTTTTTTTAAATCAAAACCTTTTCTCCTATGTTTGCAATCCTAATTAGAGATGTCAATGTATCAGGCCGGGCACCTGCTAAGTAGCTCGTGGTCCTGTATATATTTTTTTAAATAAATTAGAAAATGACGTCATTTTTGATATTCTGAATAGCTGGACAGGGCCGAGCTAAAATTGACACTCTTAATCCCAACCCTACCAAAAAGTAACCAATAATCTATCGTTATGGCATTTTGAACAATAAAATAATAGTTACAATTAATAATCATTCTACTTATAAATAACAATAGTAAATTCATAAGATTGAGCACACGGTCAAACCTTGTGTTAATTCTCTGGATTAGGGTGACATAGTCAAATCTTGTATAAAACACTTTTTTTAATCGAGTCCGGGTCCAGAGTATCTTAACCCACCCCTACCCAAGACTTAACTCTTATAAGCAAAACGTTGTTGTTTTGTTTGAAAAAATTGGGTCTCGCACTGGTAAGAGTTTGGTTTAACCATGGACCGACCTATTGTAAATACCTAATTATAGGCACATGGGCTAGCTCATTGTCATCCCTACTCTAGATCGAAAATAATTTGCCAATTATGACTAAAAATTCAAATTTATCCAAATAATTTTTAAAACAAAATAAAAAGTCAAGGCTATTTGCATAATAAGATTCTATACTAAAGTCAATGTACCAAGTGCATAAGGTTTCTCGCTTTGTAAGGATATGAAAAGGGTTATAACGTATCCAATCTTCCTTTTGTATTTTTACAAAGAAGTTGTTTTCATGACTTGAACCTGTAATCTTATAGTCACAAATGAGCAATTGGAAGCTCACCCTTATAATAAGATTCTATACTATTTAGTATATTCAAAATAAAGACACATTAACTGTCAAAGTAAATAATAATAATAATAATAATAATAATAACAATATTTGCTAATTTATAATTATAATCATTCAAAATGTCAACATTATTTGACTAAAAAAATAGAATTATAGTTGATATGAATGCATTTGACTAGACGCAACTAATAATAAAGGTAAAATTATTTAATGGAATTTTGTGGTTCAAAAATCAAATTTTATCAAAATTCATCTTTACCCCTTTTTATATTCAAACTTCAATAAACTCACCTTTAGGCTTTTTAATATACTAAATTATTGAAATAATAATCATTCCCCTAAAATTACTCAAATTGATCATTTTTTACGAAAAAATATTTGCATTTCAGTTGGTTAGAGAAATATCTCCTTTACAAAATCATTTATTTATTAAACATTTTATAAATCATTCAAAACCAAGCAAAAAGGAAAATTTGTTAAGTTTATTAATGTGAAAATCATCTTTCATAAATAATTTTAAAGCACTCCTCTCAATCCCCCTACCTCGGATTTGTTATAGAAAATTTTATAAAATGAGAAAAATATCACTATAAATATACACACTTTAAAATCTATTGTGTAATTCTTTGTAGATCTATGAAAAAATAGGTATAACTAAAAATGTCAGTGCACATTTGTATACATGTACCAATATCACAAGTAATATAGCAATTTGTTACATTCATTAACTTAGTGCTTTCGGCCTTTAGCATCGTTTATGGAGGGGCCTGCTAACATAAATATCAAATAACAATATAAATTAACATGAATTTTAATACATAACTATCAAATCCAAAAAAGCAATAAAATAGACAATATTAAAATAAATTAAAATTTTAATACAGTGAAACTCATGATAAATTAAATTAAATTCAAATTATATCAAACACCCAAGTTACTATAAAATAAATAATAGATGCGATGTTGTACCTAAAGATTAGAAAATTGAATAAAAAACTTAACATGTAAAAAAATACGCCAAATAACTTTATTAAATTTTAGTTATCTCTTATAATGTTGTTGTTAATGTCAAACATTAGTTGCATCTAATATTATATGTTCTTTCGTTAAATTGAGTACTCCTCCCTTGATTGCAACTCATTTTTTCTATTACAAACTCTCATCGTACTTTTTAGCTTATTAAATCAAGTTATCTTGAGGGGTTCAATGAATATATCTATTTCTTGATCTTTTATGTTGCAATGGACCAATTCCGTATCACCATCTTCTACCAAATAGAATACATGATTCTTTGAAGCTTAAAGGATGAAGAATTATTACAATATATCATTGTTGCCTCTTTCTGCCTTATTCCCAACTCCATAAGTACCCTTCTCATCTACATTGCTTAGTGTTACAAAGACTTCGCAAGGAACTCTAATTTTGCACTCAAAATGAGTCAAAGTCTAAGTTCAATAGTTAAATGTCCACAATTCAACCCAACCTTAACAAATCTCTCTTATTTAAGGTGTTTCACATTAAGGGTAAAGCAAACTAATGAGATTTACTAAGCCAATAATAAGAAAATAGATAGCAATAAAAAGAGAAAGACGCACAAAGCTTTTACAATAAAAGTGTCAACTCTTAAATTGCTCTCAATTAATACAAATGATACAAAAGTTTCAACTCTCTCTAATGAATGAAACATTTGCTCAAATGAGATATTTATAAGCTTTTGGAGGCTTTTGGAAAAGCATACAAAAAAGCAGCCATAAGGCGACCAAGTCACTAACTTAATTTATGGTTAACATCCTCAACTACTTTAGGCACTAATTTTTTGGGTGGTTTATATATCTTTTCACTAACCTACTTTTAAGTAAAAAGAACATGTGATAAATGAAGATAAGATATCTCATCCATGTTCTTTGCAATGTCTTCCCACTTCTTTGAAGATTCATCCCACTAACTTTGCCACATCACCAATGATCTTCATCCAAAGGTGAAAGTTAGCCAAGTTTTGAACCACTTCGTATATGGTCCAAACAATGTTCACCTATTGTCTAATATGTTCATTTATAGTTCATCATTTGAGCATCATTTCATCCTTAGTCCCACCAAAGATATCCAAGGTAAGTCCAAGTCGCTCAAGCCAAGCTAATAAATGCTGTATGGTCTATCAAATCTAGTCAAAGCTCAAGACATACTGATCTTCCTTATTTAAGTCACCTTAGTTCCTTTGACATGCCTTCCTCATACCTAATCCATACTAGACGTTGGCCAAGTCTCACCAATGGCTAGCAAAAAGGGTCATACAATGCTAAAGAGCTAACAAACTAGCCCTACAAGATGAACCTAACGCTTTTGTCAGAACAAATTGAAGGTAGTCATTTACTTAGTATTTAAATTGTCACAAGGTAGTGTCTTTCTCCCAAATAGCCTCTGAGACTGATTCATTTTTCCATTGAATCAAAAACTCTATTCTTGAATTCTTTTTATGTTACCCCAATATTTGATGATCCCAAATCTTCTCAGTTTGATTGTCAAATTGTTTCCTTACAACATGGGGAGCTCTCTTTACATAACTCTTGTTTGGATATGTTGAATTCTTATGATATAGTTTAAGAAAACTAACATGAAATATAGGTTGTACCTTTAATCACTCAGGTAACTTAAGTCGATAGGATATATTTCTCACCTTTCTAAAGATCTCAAATGGCTCATCATACTTTGACATTAACCTTTGGTGCACCTGTTTACTACTAATTTTCTTCTAAATCTACTGAGAAAGTATAAAAAGTACCTTATATAGCTCTTCTTTATTGATTCGCATATTTCTTCATTCACTTAGATGCTTTATGAAGACTATCGTTTGCTTCATCTAACAATTCATGTTGTTCCTTCGAAATAAGTAAGTAACTGGACAATTTCCTCCTAATATTTGTCGTGCTATCCCAATATCAGTAAAAGGCTGATGTCCTATAATAACTTTAAAAGGACTTTTTTTTCATAGCTCATGATCTACGTACGTTATAACAAAACTATGCAGTATAAAGTAAACTTAGCCAATTTTGTTAACTTACACTTAACATATTGTCATAGTTATTCTTCCAACAAGCCATTAACCCTTTCCATTTAGCCATTTGTTTGTGGGTGATTTATAGTTGAGAACTTTAATTCACACCCTATCATGTTAAAGATAGACATCCAAACTTAGCTAGTAAATTAAGTTTATCAGTCACTTATAATGTCTGTCAAAACACCAAAGTGTTTCACCATATTTTTGTAGAAAAGCACCACAGCAACATTCGAGGGACACGAAGTTGGAGTTTGTAGAAAGATTGCATACTTAGAGAATTTATAAACCACCACCATGATTGAAGTCATGTCATCCATATTTAGGAACTCGTCAATAAAGACCATTGAACTGAAACCTATGGTTTCTCTAAAATAGGCAATGACTACAACAGTCCTGCCTCCTCCTTTCTTTCAGGTTTATCTAATTAACAAATAAGGAAAGTTTTGAGATATAATTAAATGTCGTTCTCTATCTTTGGAAAATAGTAAGATCGGGAAAGGAGTGTGAACATTAGTTGGACTCTAGGGTGAGCATTGTGAGTCATACATCACATTTATCAATTGTTTCTACACGGCACCAAAACTTAACATATACAGTTAACTATTATTTTTCATTAGCTATCCATCGTCATCGAATCAAAATCGTCAAATAACATCATCCTTCACCTGTTGCACAATTTGAATATCAGGACTATCACAAGGAGCTGTTAGTTTGATTTACTCCAATAGATTCGATTCAACTCGATTGATAGTATACAAGCTACAAAGACTTCTTTTTTTTAACTCAATTCATCTGTCACATTGTTACATCTCCCTAGTTTATGCTCTTATACAAAATAATATTCAGCAAAAAAATCTTATCATTAAGCTTTCCTTGCAAACAATTTCTTTAGATTCCTAAAATAGGTGTTAGCTATAGTATTCGTACTGACAATAAACTTGGTTCCCAGTAAGTATACCCACCAAAATTTAAGACAATATACTATTGTCAACATCTCTGTCTCATATGATGAGTATCATTGCTCAACACTATTATGCTTATGACTTTCAAAAGCAACAAGATGTCCTTCTTGCACGAATACACTACCAATAGCTTGTTTGAAACATATGTATGCACCTTGAAAGGGAGATCAAAATCTAACAATTTCAATATAGGTTCAGTTGAAATGATAGCTTCTAACTTCTCAAAGGCTCCTTCGCATGCCTCTGACCATCACCACTCTTGTTTCTTCTTTAAAAAATCCGTCAAAGTTGCTGCTTTCTTTAAATATCCCATAATAAATTGACGATAGCAATTCATCAAGCTAAGAAAGCTTATAAGTTCTTTCATCATTTTTTGAACCTGTCAATCAATAATTGCTTGTACCTTTTTTGGATCAATCCACACTTAGCCCTTTCTCACCAAGTGTCCAAAGAACTTGATTTCTGATTGCAACAACTCACACTTCTCCTTCTTCACGAAAAGTTTATGTTTTCATAACCTTTTAAACAACTTTCTCAAGTGTTGTATATGTTCTACCATATTAATGTTATAAACCACAATATCGTCTAAATAGACCATCACAAACTCTTCCAAAAAGTCATACAACACATCATTCATCAAGATGCAAAAGTTGCAGGGCCATTTATCAAACCAAATGGTATGATCAAAAATTCATACGAGCTATACTAAGTTATATATGTTGTCTTTTACTCATCTCCTTTAGTAATCTATGCTTGCTAATACCCACTTCATAAGTCCAACTTTGTGAATACCATAGCCCTCGATAATATGTCCATCAAGTCTTAAACTAAATGAATAAGGTATTTATTTTTTATGGCTACCTTTTTAAGGCTCAATAATCTACACACATGCGTAAGGCTTCGTCTTTTTTCTTTTGGAATTATATCGGGGCACCATAAGGGGCTTTAGAGGGTTATATATATCCCGTTTCTAACCATTCTCCATGTTGCTTTCATAACTCCACCAATTCTAATGGTGGCACTCGATAAGGGACACAAACAGGGAGAATTATAACTAACACCAACTCAATCTTATAGTCAACATTATAACAAGAAAAGAGAGTCTTTGGTACCCTTTAGGTATGACATCACTAAAATCCCTTAATATTTTTACAATTGCATTCGGGACTTCTATCATATAGTCTTTTGTAATTTTCTAAATGGTTGGAAGGTATGTCTTCAAGCCTTTCTTAAGGCCTTTCTCAATGCTCAAGGGAGAGACAAATGCCACTGTTTTTGCTTTGTCCATTGTTCCTCTGCTAGACCTATAACAATTTATGTAACATGAATTTTTATAATTTATCAATATAATACCTCCAAGACGTGGATATAACACCACCTTTACCATTTTAGGGAAGTCATTGCTCAAAATCATATCAAAGTAATCGAGAGGTATCACCATCATATTACATTTTCCATGCTAACTTTCCACACTCAAGTGAACACTATATGCAGCTCCTACTAACGCTCGTGTTTTTACTGTGAGAGTTTTCATCTTTATAAAGGTCTTGCTTAGTTTTAACCCTAACTTTTTACATCATTTGTTTGCATCAAAAGTATGAGTGGCATTGTATACATTATAGTCGTGAGCTCTTTCCCAATAACAAGTATATTTATATACATTAGGCATTCAAAGAGACTTACTTCAGTACTCACCACATAGAGTAAGCAGATAGGATTAAGCCCTACTTCAAAATGATCACGTTCATCATCTATATTTGTTATTAATACACTCAAATTCTCCTTTTTTGGGCAATTACGGACATAACAATGGTCATTTCATAAGAAACAACCACAACTATTTTTGGAAGATTTCTCATCTTAGTTTAGGTTGATCAATTTGTTTAGACTTCCATTTGTGATCATTCTCCATTTTCTCACCTTGGTCTCTCTTCTTCTTTCCTTCAACCTTCTCTTAGTGAGTTGCTTTCAACTTTTGATAAAAGGAAAAGGTTTTGATTCTTTTGGTACTATGAACTCTACCAAAGCATTTGCAGTGGCAATAGCACCCATTACATCTTGACATTTTTCATCGCAACTCCATTTATGCCCAAGGTTGTAAACCCAACATGAAGTTAAATAGCTTGTCCTCATTTGACATATTCTCAATATCAAGCATTAGGAACTAAATTTCTTAATGTAATCTCTTACTAACCCATCTTGCTTCAATCGCTTCAAGATGTCTCTTGCAAGCTAATAAGTGTTTTTAGGAATGAATTGATCATTTAGCTCCTTTTTCATCCTATCCCATATATCCACAAAAAGACGACCAACATTGATTTTTGTAAAGGTTCAAGTTCTCTAACATAATTTGACTTCCCATCGAGATACATTGTTGAAACATTCACCTTTTTTACTTCTAACACCTTAGTAGCAGCAAAATATTGGTTCATATCTCACAAGAAGTACTCAAGTTCTTT
>JAOTJB010000007.1:17387273-17402478 GCA_027123815.1 Erythroxylum minutifolium | reverse complement strand
ACACGTAAAAGTAAGAATTTTTAGGAAAAAAGTACCTTTAGGAAGAGAAGCATCCTCTTTCGATTTACCCACAATATCCATCGGTTCCATCTTCAACCTTCGAAACCTAAAATCATATTTAAGAAAAAGAAATAATATATACATGTGTAATCAAAACCAACAAGGGCGCCAGATCTCAAACATGGCCAGTAAAGACAAAATTTATGAGAGATTTGATTCACCGAGTCGGCGGGGAAGGAGATCGCAAGAGCCTACGAGCTTAGAAAACGCGTGAAGCGATTGGAGATCGGATTCTTAGGGCAAGGGATCGAACGGAAGAGGCTTGGATAGGGCATGATCGATGATAGCATGTATATAGTGTGGATTTTATCGGAAAAGTGTTGTTGATGATTGGCTTTTGTGTTCCACATTAACAAACGCAAGTCTCGGTCGCAGGCGATAATTCCATTCCAAAACTCTATCGGCCCTTTTCCTATTTCCTTTTTCCAGGCGCTTACTTGGCGCGTTGTTGGATCCTAAAATGCCGGGTGCAAATGATTTGCGTTGGTGTAGTGCACCGTAGCGAAGGACGAGTGGAATTGGTTAGCGTATTATCCACTTTGGTTGAGATAAAAACCATTTTTAACGGGTATTTTTCTGGTAATTTTATGATTATACAGATTTTCCTTTTCGAAATTGATTTTAAATAATAACGCAAAATTCAAGAGAGAGAGAGAGGGAGAGAGTTTTCCAGATCGAACGTCATGTCGTTTGTTGCTCACCTTTCTCAAGCCTTTGTCTCTGGATTCTACCACTGACACCACTCTTCTTTGTGACCAATTTCACTCTCGAAACCCTCGGACTCAATAATAAAATTTCAATATCCGATCTGCTTTGATTTCTGAATCACAACAAAATGGACGCCGATGAAGACGATTACGTGTTCTACGGTACACCGATTGAGCGTGAGGAAGAGCTGACCAGCCGCAGGAAGAAAGCTGTCGCCGAGGCGTCTGGTCACCTGCGGAGTCTTCCGTCGTGGAAACAAGAGGTATCATACTTAATTCCTTTCCCTTTTCTTTTCCTTTCTGTTGTTTTGATTAGAAATTGAAGGGTTTGTGGAAGTTGGTTATGACTGAACCTGATGATGTGTAATTATTAAAAAAAGGTAATGTTTATAGTGTAAGAAGCGGCAGGAATATGATCTCATTTTACCTGAGTTAATTGTTTGGCTGCTTAAATTGGGTGGCACTGGAATGCAGATACTGTGGTTTGTTTCCTCACCATTTAGGTATCTCTATGTTTGGTTTTTCAGTTGTCATTCGTTTCTTGGAATATGTTTTTTCAGGTAAGAGATGAAGAAGGACGCAGAAGATTCCATGGAGCATTTACTGGTGGATTCTCTGCTGGTTATTATAATACAGTGGGGTCAAAGGAGGGTATGGTTTTCATCGAGTGATTTCAGATTGCTTCTCTTGGTAATATGTTTCTGAATGGGTGCCGTTGCATTAATCTGTGAGAAACATGCTGCAGGTTGGACTCCCTCGTCATTTACATCTTCTAGGAAAAACAGAGCTGAAGTTAAAAAGCAAAGCATTCATAACTTCTTAGATGAAGATGAGAGAGCAGTATGGTTTTATCTTATTTGTTATGTTTTCTGGAGTTTTAATTGAGTGTTACAACCCTTTTAGTAGTAAATAAGAATACTGTGACACATATTGAATAAATAATGATCCCAAATATTATGTCACCACTCCAATATTTATGGAAATTATTAATCTTTTCTTTATTATCTCCATTTCCATCTGCTAATTGGATGCCTTAGTCATCTGTTTCTGTGGTTAGGGTGGTTAACATATATCTTCATGGATAAGTTGTTAAAATAAATAAGCCATATGTTTCTTCAGATGTATCTTTTCGTTATAATGGTTGTCAATGTGTTTCCTTGGTGGCCTCTCTTTATTTTTTAACTTCTAATCTTGGTGTTGCAAATTATGATGCACTTACATTCCTAATGAATGGACTTTTAATTACTAGAGTTTTATCCTTTTTTTTAATGTGATTTTGTCTTTTAGGAATTAGAAGCTAGATCATTGGGTACATCATCACAGTTTGATACATTTGGATTCACTGCTGCCGAAGTTGCTCGTAGACAAGCTGAAAAAGAACAACAACACAGGTTTCCAAACAATATGTGATAAATTGCTTCCTATTGATGATTGCCTTTACCCCTTCCAATGTTTTTATTGTTATACATGGAGGATATTCTATTCAACTACCATTTTTTCCTTGTATATGGTGATGCCACCTCAATTTGTCGAGTTTTGTGTTTTGTTGATTTGAAAGATAAGTTAAAATCTTTATTTTATGTTTTCCATTATGTTTATGGAAGGAGTTCCTAGATGTTCCATGATTTCTATCATATTTTACTATTTCATGATGACTGATTGTAATCTAGCCTTTTTTAAGTTATGGCCAAGGCTTTAGCCTCTGAGGCATGCGTTAAGTTGTGCTACTCTGGATGCACAATGCTAGCTGAAATTAACTTTCTTTTATGAGGATAAAAACATTCCAAGATGTCCACTACTGATAGCCATCTCTCTTTTGTTTCTATGCATGTTTCTGCACCTCCTTAAGACTTTGTCAACCCATTAACTTGTGCATGTCAAAGCATATTCATGATATTAGACTCATATTGAAGCATTTTTTATATCACTTACAAGTGCAATTACCCAACTTCTTGTGTGCCTATCTCTTATTCTTGTTGTATCCATTTCTTTTTTAGTGATTTCCCAAAGTGTGCTGTCTAGATTACCATGTTATATTTTGTTCACAATGAGCTTTAGAGTTTAGTTATTTGGATGATAATATTTCTAAGGCTTAATTATATTGGACTTTCTTGTAGTTTGTTTCTTTTCATTTCAACCCTCGAATTTTAAGAACTATTAAGTACCCTCTTGTGGTATCTAACACACAACCTCCCTCCATCGCATTCTGTTAGTTGCCATCCTTTCATAGTCCCAAAATGGCATCATATTGGAGTTTAAAAATTTTAATACTACATCGTATTGGGTTAAAAAATGGATAGTAAACTAACAAAATATAACGAATATGGTTGTGTGTTAGCTAATAATGGATAGTAAAAAATATGTTAGCTAATAACTGGGTTAAAAAATGGATAGTAAACTAACAAAAATTTTTGGCAGCTTGATACATTTTTATTTTGATATATTTGTCTTTATGAGAGTTAGTTCAGATTTCTTTATTGCTTTGTTTAGCAGGCAATCGGTTATTCCTGGACCTGTTCCTGATGAGATAGTTCTCCCAGCAACACAATCTATTGGTTTGTTACGGACTCTATAACCATGTTATACTTGGGTCTTTTTTTACTAGCTAAGCACTTTAACCTCACAGCTTCTTATTGGTTAGGTGTAAAATTACTACTAAAAATGGGATGGAGACATGGCCATTCAATTAAGGATTCTCGTGCAAATTCTCTCTATGGTAATTTTCTACTTTTTTTATTTTTGTTTTGGGTCCCATATGATAAAACTTTTGCATCTAGTTTTTATTGAAGGTCCATTTTCATGCAATAGTAGTCATCTTTAGTTATATTGAAGAAGATTTTTTGTGGGAGGTTGAGTTTAGAAATATTGATAGCAATTTAACGTTCCATAGGGTGATTTTAATAGAAATCCAATGTTTTAGCTTACAATGATAAATTTTTGTTTTTATGTCTGGCAGATGCTCGTAGAGAAGCTAGGAAAGCTTTGCTTGCATTTTCTTCTGATAATGCAAAAGGACAGTTTACTGATTATGAGTCTGGTGATATTGACCTTGAAAACATTGGGGTTCAGTCTGCCAATGATGATCTTCGGTCTTCTAAAAGCACTCCTGTGAGAATCTTTTCTCATTGTTCTGACATGTTATCTTGCATGTTTGCTTTATTGGTTATTCCTTGAATCTTTCATAACTTTTGTTGTTCTTATTGTTTTTCCCCCGTCTCGTTATCATTGTTGCTACAATGATTGTGCAAGTTCATATTAGATTAGCTTAGGAATTCGTCCAAAAACCAGTCTGCAGTTGTACATGCTATGTTAGAATTATGCATCATAAGTTTTGCCCAACTCAAGAAGTATAGAGATGGTTGATTGGAATGCAATTTGATGGCCCTGGCAAATTTTGATTTCTCTATCATGAACTTGATGTCATTTTGGTTACCAAGAAGATTTATGTGGTTAGAACGGGTTACGTGAGTTATACTGGGTGGTATGTTGACTAGATTGATGTGTTTTTGCAGTAGATCTAGTCATAGGATGACTCATAGGGAAATTGTCTTTTCCTTACTAGAGTTCTTCCCTTTTCTAGGCCCTATGATTGCTATTTAGAAAACTCGTCCTTGACAAGCCTTCTATTAGCTATTTTTACGAAAAATTTTGACTACTATCTAATTCATTGTAACACCCTTTAAATAGGCTCAACATATAGAGTTTTTAGATAGTAAAAATAAAATAGGAATATGTTAACTTATTCTCCTACTAAAAATAGACTTATGAAAATAATAGAATAACTAAGTAAGATGACCACTGCCTAAATAAGATAATAACTGCAATTACTTCCTAATCAAGTTGATTTTCTTTCTTAAGAGTGCATCTTGCATTTCATTACTTCCACCTAGACTAAGAGCTTGTCCTTAAGTTCGAACTTAGGATAACTTTGGATATCTTGCCCTCTTTCATCCTCCTCTATCATCCTCTTCTTCAGATTTTACCAATTCTACGAGAAACAACTTCTGACATTTAGGTCCCCGCTAGAATGCTTCATTACAATTGAGATAAAGCCCCTTTGCCTGTCGTTCCTCGATCTCTGCCTTTGTTAACTTATTTAAAAAAGGCATATTTGTGCTCTTAATTTTGAATGTTGCCTCAAAATTTTCCTTGCATGCAGTTGTCCATCTAGTGGCTGTTTTCGATTTGCTCCCAGCAAGTGTTGCCTTAGGGTTCCTCCCTAAAACAACGTGGTTGCTCCTTAATTTCTTATCATAAGTGCAGGTCAGATTTATAGCAGCTCCTAAGCTATTTGATTACTACGATTCTACTTCCAATCGCAACCCTTTCATAGTGGTAAATAGGCTGATTTGTTACTTTGGGCTAGCAAGTATTGGAACTCCTTATGAAAATCTTCATCTATTTCTATTTGCTTTAGGTTGGCCAATTCGCCTAGGGGGTTGAGGCTCATTGGTGAACCGAACTTCAGGTGACATTGCTTTGTAAATGTCCCTCAATCCGTGTTTGCCTCCTTTTGCTTCACCTTGTAAAACCATAGTTGTGCCTCCCTATTAAGATGGATTACTATCAACCCCACATTCTCTCCTTCCGACATTTGTTGATTTTCAAACAGTTATTCACACTTATGAATCCAAATCAACAGATTGTTAGTACCATCAAATGAAGGAACTTGTAATTTAGAATACCTAGGAACAATAGTTCCTCTGACTTTCCCAATGCTTCTCTCCTCCCCTTTGTTCTCTAGAGGTTTAGCTTCCGCTTTTCACTTCATTGTTCTTATTGCACCACTTCAACTCTTGCATAATCTCTTTTAGCTACGAGTTTAAGAACTTTTTGTTGGATTTTTTTTGGTCCTCCACCATAGACAACCTCTATGTGGTATTTCTCATGAACACATCCATTTGGCTTGACAAGTCTATAGGGTTGTCCATGATATTTGGCTTTGATACCAAATTGATGTGTTTTTGCATAGAATCTAGTCACGGGCTACTCATAGGGAAATTCTCTTCTCTCTGATTATATTTTTGGTGGGCGTCTAGTGTAATCTGTGCATAAGAGGAAAAAGGATTAAAATGGCCCATGCAATTCAATGTCCAGCCCAACGAAATGACCAACAGAAGATTGATTTGTGTTGCTTATGTTGTTTTTGCACTCAACTGCCATTGCTATGATTACCTGATGAGGTAGCATTAGTTAGTTATCCTATTTTCATGTGTGTATGTATTTATGACAGAGGAAGAGAGGGACTAGTTGTTATCTTGTGAAACAACTCTGTTGTGTCTTGTGGAGAGGGACAACATTCTCAGATATCCATCAATTTTTTCTGCTTCTTTTTTCCTTCATTCTTCTCATTGGTATTTATGAAGTTCATCCCCTTTCTAGGCCCTATGGTTGTTGTTTAGAAAACATGTCCTTGGTAAGAGTTTTATCAACTATTTGTATGGAAAATTCTGACTACTTTCTTATCCATTGTAATGCCCTTTAAAGAGGCTCACTACATAAGAGTTTTTAGGATGTAAAAATAAAATAGGAATCTTCGGACTTATTCTCTAATAAAGAATTGAACCCATAAGGATTTGTTTATGTTGTCCTCGACCTATTAGGATTTGGTTATGTTTTCATGTACTCATTAGGATTTGTTTCTGTTTTATTTTATTTTGATTTTCCTAGTTAGGAAGGTTTTCTTGTCCATCAAGAAAAGAAATTTTCTAGATTTCAATCAATCCTTTTCACACTAGAATTAGGACTCTCATGTGCCACTTTAGGGGTATAAAAGGGAGGGTTAACAAATGTTTTAGTAAAACCAAAAACATTGCCTTTAATAAAGCTTCTGCAGGAAATTTTCCTTAGAGAGATTGTCTCTCTCTTGTTGATTAAATCCTAAGTTTTATGCTTGGATTTGGTTTAGAGATTAACCTAAAATCTCTAGTTAACTATTTCCGTTGTGTCATTCTCTTGCTAAAGATATACTTATGAAAATAATACTTCCTAAATAAGATGACTATGACCTCAATAAGATCATTACTGAAGTTATCAAGAAATCTTATATATTTTCTTCCCTAAGAATGCATCTTGCATATCGTAGGTCCTGTTAAATTACTGCCAACATGAATTGTTTGCATTTTACTAGAATCAAGTAACGATTGAAAATTAATGGAATATTACAAGGAAAGATAACATAACCTACACATGGTTTTTGTTGATGTAAAGAAGGCATATGACGGGATACCTAGAGAAATCATGTGGAGATTTTTAGAAGTTGAAGGACTTCCTATGACCTAAATATGAGTATTAGGGATATGTATGTAGGTGTAAAGACTAGAGTAAAGACGATAGAAGGAGATGCAAAATATTTTTCCATCGATATTAGGCTATACTAAAGCTCTTCATTGAGCCTTGTTTTGTTTGCAGTAGTGGTGGATGGGCTCACCAAGCATATTCAAGGAGATGTACCATATTGTTCGTTGACGACATTGTTTTAGTGGATGGGACAAAAGAGGGTGTCAATGTTAAGCTAGAACTTTGGAGAGATACGTTAGAGTTGAAGGGCTTTAAATTGAGCAGAACTAAAACTGAATATTTAGAGTGTAACTTTTCGGGGCGAAAGGGTGGCTTCTGATGTGGAGGTAAAGATTGGTTTAGAAGTTATACCATAGAAAAAGTGTTCTAAGTATTCAGGATTTATCATCCAAAGCAATAGAGAGATCAATGAAGACAGTTTATCGTATCAGATTGGGGAAGCTTACATGGAGAAGTGCATTAGGAGTTTTATATGACAAGAAAATAATATTAAAGCTCAAAGGTAAATTCTATCTTTTGGCAATTAGGTTGACCATGTTCTTTGGAGGGGAGTGTTGGCCTATCAAAAGGTGCACAGTCATAAGTTAATGATAAGAGACAAATTAAACATGACTAATATTGATGAAAAATTAAGAGAAACAAGGCTTAGGTGATTTAGGCATATTAAGAGAAGATACCCTGATACTCCAGTGAGAAGGTGCGAGAAGATTCTACTTAGGGACCCTAAGAAGAACTGGGAAGAGGTGATCAAGAATGACATGACTTTATTGGAACTTATTTAATAGAAAACTTTGGCGTACTAGGAAACGTGTAAATCATCTTACATAAAAAGTTCTTACTTTTTCTTACAAGTCTTTTAAATATTTCCATTTTAATCTTCTTATGTCTTGTATTTAGCCTAAACATTTAATATGTAGTACTTCCTTCTTAGTTATTTAGTTAACATTTTTTTACTTATCTTAAATATTTTCTTGTAATGATTTATTTGATTTAGTTACTTGTTTTTTTATGTATTTATCTTTTATTTTTATTCTTTACCTTGTTTTATATTTATTGTTTTATTTATTTTGATATTTTTATTTGTACGTATTTATTTATTATTAATTTTATGTCCTTTTTTTATTTTATTGTTAGTTATTATATATATGTATATATATATATATATAATTTTTTTATGTGAATCTATCGGAAACAACCTCTCTACTAGTTAGAGGTAAGGCTGTGTATTACTGAATCTCTTCAAACCCTACATATCAGCAGAACTTTTGTTGTTGTTGTTATTGTTGTTATGAATTGTTTGGATTTTACTAGAATCAAGTAACGACTGAACATTCTGTTCATTGTGTGCACTTATATCTTTATGTCTTACTTAAACACCTTCACGTGATTGTACTTGAGAAAGAAATGGTTGGGTGTGAGAGTGGTGATTCTTATTATGACATCTTGTAACAGCTAATTTTCTACATTTATCTTCTATAATGGTTTAGATATTTGAGTAGTTCTTGATAGCGTTTGCAATATAAACAGGCTTATTACATTTCTTTCAACTTCAGGTTTATGTGCTTAACCCTAAGCAGGACATGTATGGCTTGGGGTATGATCCCTATAAACATGCTCCTGAGTTTAGAGGTATCTGGTTCTTGAATGAAATGTATTTTATTTATCTTTCTTTTTTTTGAATCCCCCTGAATTTAGGCCCTGTTTTCTGTCAGAAAGAAAAAGATCACGTGTATCAGGGAAGGAGACAGGAGAGAGAAAAGTTTTATCAATAAAAGATAGTCTGTTTGGTTTGAAATGTAAGTTATTTTATCTGACAAGTTTGTGTTTTATGCTTCTATTTTCTATGTCCTATTCTGGTCTTCTTTACCATCCTTCCTGCATGAATTTGAAGAACTTATCTTGAGATTGATTCTACTCATCGTTTGAATCATCAGCAGGAAAGGCTGCTTCTGGCTTTGGAATTGGAGCACTTGAAGAATATGATGCTGAAGATGAGGATATTTATACTACTGGTTTGTTTATCTCTGATGTTATTACATTATTACTACTGCTATGTGCCTGCCTTGTCAGATGTGATCAGAGGAACTATTAATGGTCTAGGGACTGTTGCCTATATTTCTTAAGAAAACAAAAGAGACAACTGGACTCTGGATATTCATGAGTTGTTGTTAGTCTTTCCTCTGGAATTGTCCGGAAACAAAAGGTTATAGAAGTAACTAAAAAGCAACATCACTATGTTAAGGATGTTGTTCTTTTCTACTTTTAAATGTTGATCAACTAGTCATGACTGAACTGCTGTGCATTTAAAAATATTGTTTTAAACAAAGTGAAAAAAAAAGAAGAAGGGAAGTGTGTTCATCATATGCTTTGTTACCCATTAGCATATTAGTGTGCAATTTTAATATAACAATCTTATTTCCTTTTTTCTAGCGGAAGTGGATATAATATTCACGTTCATCTTTCTTAATTAACTAGTTGTCATCATATTTCTGATCTTCCAATAAAAGGGGGCAGTACTCACTAATCCCAGCTTTTCATCAGCTTATGACCTTGAAGATTCTTGTGTCCAAGAAGATGAAGAGACTAGCGTGGACCACATGAAAAGATTGGTGTGGAAAGAGGAGGGTGTTCTGTCTGGTTTCCGAGTTGCATCAACTTCTAACTTCATGTTAGAGAGGTGACTGGGAAATCATTGTCTTATTAGATAAATGTTATTAAATATGACTTTATGATTGGATATTATTGTTGATGTGATGGATTAATAGTTATACTGGCCAAACAATTTACCAATTTATAGATTAGGAGAATCTGCAATTGATAAGTCTCATTTTGTCATGGTTGATTTTTGTACTCCAGGGAGTGCTAGAAATTCGAGATGTTGCTATGGTTCCATCTCACCCCAGCCTTTTTTCCTTTTTTGTTTCCTTGCCTGCAGAATAACTTTTGATTCTTGTTTTGTATTTCAGATTCGATCCACCAGCAATTCCTAAGGATTTTGTGCCCCATCATAAGTTTCAAGGTCCTCTTGATATTGGAGACCAGCAAGGCTTTCCACCTCCTCCTGAGATTCCTCCTCCAGAGGATAATAATCAGAAAATCTTAATTGAGGGAGTCGCAACTTTAGTTGCTCGATGTGGTAAATTATTTGAGGACCTTTCTAGAGAGAAAAATAAGTCAGATCCACGATTCAGTTTTCTTAGCGGAGGAAATGGTCATCAGTATTACATAAGGAAGTTGTGGGAGGAAAGGCAAAAACATATTGATCAAAGGAAGCCTGCTTTAGATGGGAAGTCGTCTACACAGAAAATGAATGCAGAGAGCCGTGGCCAAATATTAGGGGAAAGGCCTTTGGAACGAAGCTCAAAGGACTTGAGCATGCCTCTTGGTTCTGCAAATGTTAATCTCCAATTTAATCTTTCAGATACATTCACACAGCCCTCGTCTTTCGTAAGTTGTTCAGTATCTTATGTTATAAATTTTGCCCTTTTGTTCTTGCTTTATTTGTAAAACACTTAGTATATGCAGAGTGAGTTGCCTGAAGAAACAAAACCTTTTAAACATGACCCTGCAAAGCAAGAAAGATTTGAGAGGTTTCTAAAGGAAAAATATCAAGGAGGGCTTCGGACCACAGATTCTGGTGGAGTTGGTCTCATGTCAGAAGCAGCTCGTGCACGGGAGAGATTAGACTTTGAAGCTGCAGCTGAAGCAATAGAAAAAGGGAAATGGGGCAAAGGCAATATTCTTCTCAATCAACAGTTTGTGGAGTTTTCAGCCAGTGAAAGCTTGCAATTCACTTCTGGTGGATTGGTGGTATGTAGCTGGAGCAATAGTTATGTTTTTCACGACTATCATCATTTCTAACTGATTAGTCTGAACTAAAATTTCTGAAATAGCAAGGAAAAAATACTCAGAGTGAAGATCTGTCAAAAAAGACAACTTATCCCAGAAGAGAAGAATTTCCATGGCACCCTTCATCTATCTTGTGCAAACGATTTGATCTGATTGACCCTTTTATGGGAAAGGTACTATTTTATGATTGGTTTAATATTTCTATTTTTTAACTCGTAAGAGTTGGTTGGGACTTATAGTTTGCTTTTCTAATGAGGTATTGTTGCTAATTTACATGTATTACTAAAACAAAGGTTGAGTATGGGTCCAACTTGCTTTAGGATTGTTTTCTTAATTTGGTGATAAATCAAGCCAAACTGACATAGTAACAGGTATTATATTATTCAAACACTATAAATAGTGAAATATGTAAATTTAATGAAAGAATCCAGATAGTGAATAAAAATTCAACCAAGCTTACAAAACTCCTTTTGAAGGGGCAGACGAGTATTTTTGAGTATGATCTTAGTCCCTAAACTTAGATATAGAGATTGTGAAATATACCAATAAGAGAAAGTTACTGCTAGAACAGTAAGTTGCAGATGTAAGCTTTGAGTGAGCGGTGGAATTAGTATATAAGAACTGGGGTTAACGTCTCTAATCATTGTCTGCTACTAATGCCAATTTGCTTATTCTTGCTTACAGTATGTACAAGCAGATAAAGATACATAAAGCTCTAGTTTTTGAACTGCAGAAAGCTCCTCTGGTTCCTCTCTTTACATGCTTTCTAATTGTTAATTTTTAGCAAAAGCAACCCTGCAATAAGGTGGTTAATGCTCAAATTTGATAGCTGCCAGTGCACCAAAACACACCCCCTTCTTTTATCATGGTTTGATGATCTCTAGTTGTATGATGAGATTTCTCACCTGGGATTAAGAATTATCCCATGGGTTTTGTAGCTTTATAAGTAGAAATCCTTTATAATGGAGAATTCTTTCAGGAAAAGCAGGATACTTCATTGTATTAAAGTTCCTCCTATGACTAATGCTTTGAGAAAACTAGGATAGATATCCAATGCTGACATACTTTATCTCTACTTTAAGATGAATATTTCCTCATTTTGATTTTGATGTATTTATTTTTCATTCTCTTGATTTTTATCTCTTTGGCGGATTGCCCTCTCAAAAAAAAAAAAAAGGGTTCCCATCCCTGGATCATGCTTTGATGATCTGTAGTTGGATGATGAGATTTCTCATCTGGGATAAGAATTATCCCATGGGTTTTATAGCTTAATAAGTAGGAATCCTTTATAATGGAGAATTCTTTCAGCAAAAGCAGGAGACTTGCATTGTATTAAAGTTCCTCCTCTGACTAGTGCTTTGAGAAAACTAGGACTAAATATCGTACTTTATCTCTACTTTAACATGAATGCTTCCTCATGTTGATCTTGATGTATTTATTTTTCATTCTCTGAGTTTTATCTCTTTGGTGGATTGCCCTCTCAAAAAGGGATCTTTTCTTGGTGGGCTTGTGGGTATTGTTCTGTTCTAGAGGTGTGCCGGAAGGAGTAACTTGGTACTTTAAGGTGTTATACTTTTTACTGTCATATATTATTTTAACTCGAAGGGTCTGATATGCAGCCACCACCACCTCGGCGGGCCAAAAGCAAGATTGATTCTCTGATATTCATGTCAGATTCTGTGAAAAGTTCAAAAGTTGGAGAAAGTGTTGGTGCAAATAAAGCTGAACTTTCTGTTCCTCAATTTATTACTCATGAAACAAACAAAGATGTAGATAATAGAGACGGCGAAGATGAGATTGAAGTTGAGAATGTTGAGAGGCCGGTTGACCTCTACAAGGTATTGACTTTGTTGAATATATTTGATCAGTCGATTGATATGTTAGTGTCTCTAAATGTTGAATGCGTCTTTCTTTTAAATGTCAACTTATTTTAAGCAGTTCTACAGCAACTGCATGATGAAAATACAGTGTGGTGGTAAAAGCCTGTTTACTGAACATATCCTAGAGTATGTCTCTCAGATAACAATTTCTCACTAAAGATCTAGATATCTCGATGTGGCTCACACCAAATTTCTCAACCATTAGTTTCTTGGAATCTTTTGTACGTTTAATTCAATATTGTTTTTAATTATCCTTTACAGGCCATTTTCTCTGATGATTCTGAGAATGAGGTTGAGGCTTCTAATGTGAGCAAAGTGGACAACCCAGAAAAGAAGGTTGAAGTGGCAGAAACAGCATTAAATCGCTTGATAACGGGCGACTTTTTAGAATCACTGGGCAAAGAACTAGGGCTAGAAGTTCCTCCTGATGTGCCCCAAGGGATAAATAAAACCAGGACGTCAACTTTGCAGAAAGAAACTGCTATCACCAATGCTGGAGATATGAATGTCTTCCCAGTCGAAAACAAGTCATCTTCCTCCCCTAATGTCTGTGGTAAATTTTCTTCAAACCAAGAGGGGCTTGTTCACCAGGAAATTGTGGAAGAAAATTCCCGTAAGGATAAAACTATTCATGGTAGTGCATCGGATGGTAGCAGCAGATATACGCAGTCTTCACCTCCTGATAATAAGCCTGGTAAAGTTGGTGCTAACAGGACAATGGAGAAGGAAAAGAAAGCTAAATCATCCCCTAGTCACCACCATAATTGGAGTGACAGTTCATCATCAGAAGATGAAAGGGATAGGAAAAGATATAGGCAACGTGGATCCAAAAGCACTGATTCATATAGTGATTCTTCCAGTGGCCATCTCTCTAGGTCAAAGGGAAGAAAGAAGCACTTGTCTCGAGAAAAGAGGAGGGGCCATAGAAAACACTCAAAACATCATAGACGTAGAAGCAGGGATTCTCCCAGAAGACATTCCTACCATGGTTCTGAGAAAGAACTTGCAGAAGCAAAGAGAGAGAAGCGAAAAAGAAGGGATTGAACATAGGGGTATCCTTGCTATCCTCTTCTTTGCGCCTATGGTGAGACTTGAGGCAGAGTTATGTAGAGGGATCCATATTTGATCCTGTTGTATAGTGCTTTCTTTATAACTTTTGGCTAGGCATTGCCATGATCTAGTGAATGAAGATGTTCATGTATCTCAGTGTTCCTCTCAAGGCTTCTGACACAAATCAATATTCTACATCTGCAAAACGTTCGAGTTAGAGAAGATGAAGGGAAAAGAAGGGTTTGGTAGCGGGATGCTAAGTAAATACTAATTTGTTGCCCGTATATTTTCTTTGCAGCTAAAGATTTTGGGCAAGCACATTATGAAAGTTGTTAAGTTATTCCTACCCCAACAAAATTGTTGGAAATGTGAGCATGATGAGCAGGGAATTTTTCTTCATTCCTGTCTGGTTGCCAAGTTTCCGCTGGGCCTGTTTTCCCTTTCCCCTTCCAGATTTTTATATGATTTTCCAAATCAGCTTACCCTTTTAGAATCTGATAAAACATTCCAGGGACGAGAGAATGTACATGCTTTGGTAGCTAACCTTGAATCTGCAATTTTTATACCCTCTTCTTAGCTAGCGTAACAGCTTAACGAACTGTCTTGGAGCTTAATTTGGTTGTTGCGGGGGGTTTTGGGCTTCAAATCTTCTTTTCCGAAAATTTCTGTACCCCCTGTTTTTACTAATATCAGACTTGTCTATTTTTTTTCTCTTTCACAAGTATTGAATGGTTGGATGTCATGAAAAACAGCGGGTACAAGGATTTTCAAACACGTGAATTGAAGTTTGAGTTTTGGCTTATCAAATCTTTTATTCTACTTATTCTATTTTAATCTTATTTTATTATATTTTATTCATATATTTATATGTTTCTATATATAAATATATGAATACAATTTAATAAAATATAATATGAACTTCGTAAATAATACAAAGATCTCATCCGGAGCTTTGGTCCCTTGTTCTTGTGTTTGTCCTTTGAGCTCTTGATAAGCATTGGCTGACTACGCGTCCCCGCAGCCTTATTTGATTGGGTATCAGTCACAACCAGACTTGACGTTAAATGGAAACATAAAACAAGCTTTCTTTTCAACTTGAAAACCACCATGATTGGTTTCATCCTTTTTTCTTTTCTTTTCGACGAGTAATTAAGACAATATTCATATTTCATATATATTAGCCTTAAATTTAGGGTTAGAGCGTCCTGTTTCAAATAGGATTGGAGAGGATATTTTAACCCTATTTTTTTTAATCTAGTTCATATATTTGTATAAATTTTATATAAATATATAAATAAAATTTAATAAAATAAGATTCAACCATACTAAAGCCAAATTCGTTAGTCATCCATCATATGT
>JAOTJB010000007.1:17371463-17386488 GCA_027123815.1 Erythroxylum minutifolium | reverse complement strand
CTTCAGAAGAACTTGAAGGAAATGGTGACGGCCCTGGCCCTTCAATTGGATGTGACTCCTGCCTTTAATTAAAACTTGCTTACGTAAGCCGTATTTGACCCTAATATTAATTAGAAGAGGGTGATGTGCCATTATTATTATTATTATTTAATATATCAAATACAATTTAACATTAGGATACAATTTCAAAGATTTAAGTAGTTAATTCATCAAATTAGAATTGAGTTTCTTACGCGAACCCTGGAAATAATAAAAAGAAATAGTAATTAAACTAAGAAATGCACTCACCTTGAGTTTTCTACTCGCTAAGGTATCTATGTCTCACTCAACCCTTAGGCTTTTCATCTTCTCTAGAACGCTCTATGATGTTGGGACTTCGGAAAGGGGACGTTTAAATCAAAACATAAAATTTTTTTTCAAGATATTGTCAAAAAAAATTTCAAGATTATTTTATTTTATAATATAATCAATGTATAAGATAATAAAATATGACTTATATATATTGAAAATTGTTGATTCTTTAATTAAATTCTTACATTTATGGATTGAGATTGATGTCTACTATCACATCATTACACTCAAATATTAAAAATGTTAATGTAATTTTGACTAGCTTTTTCGTACATATTTTTTCATACAATTTAATCATTTTATTATATAGTGTTTTAATCAATATATAGAGTATGAAATTAATAATTTACTGAAATTAATAATCCACTGAGTCCAATCATATTAGTTCTCTATCATTAGAAATTATTTTTAATGATATTTAAAAACTGTTTTCAAAGTGTCATTTCATTTTAGTCAAAGATTTTTCAAATAGATATTAATCGAGAATAATAAAACATTCTCCCTAATTACTTTAGGTTGATGAATCATATATTGATCAATCAATTGCTTCTGTATAGTTTATGCAGTATCCAATGGCTACTAATTTAGTTATCCTTGGGTATAATATCTCTTTAAGTAGTACTAAAAAATAATAACAATCATAGAAGATATTTTGATGATCTCAATTCGAAATATTGCTTATCTAATTATCACAATAAGCATCTTTACAGACACAAAAGTAATATTTCATATGAAATTTTCATTTAAGGTCCATTCAGTGAACTTTTTTTCTAACAAGATATGATATCTTTATTTAAGTATCTTCATATTTTAGTCTTTAAAGTCAATTACTTCATTTATAAGAAAGAAACATAACATGTATACTATTCTTGTTGTTTTATTACTGTCTAATCTTCATAGAGTAATGACTAAGAAAAATTTAAAGATAATACCTAAATGTAATATGAATATCATAATTTTATTTGTAACATATATTTATTTTATGGAGTTTTATTTTATATTTTATATTTAGTTAGAAAAACATGCATTTGATAAAAATATCTTTAATTAATTATGTTATAAACATATAATCAATCAATTGAGCTACAAAATATAAACTAACATATGTTCCATCCAAGGAAAGGACTTCTCTTTTTTTTTATTAGCCACATTCAATACATATTCGATTGTCTATAACTATTCATTGTAAAGTACAATTTTCTATTTAAGACCTTATGTGAATGTAGTCATTGTTGAGGTATTTGGGATCTTTGGAATTATATTTATGTATGAGACCATGATCTATTATTATATTTAATGCATGTATAAAAAATAATAAGAATTGATTTATTTCTATTATACACACTAAACACATATATTCTTATTTAAGTTTTTTATATATAAAAGAGATTCACACGTTAAAGAAGGCAAACACTGACTGCTAAATTTCATTATTACTAATATTATAATTAATAAAATTTCAACCAAATTATTTATTGATTCTGATCACAGAAATGAAAGACAATTCAATATAAAGAATCATAAAAATCAATTTGGAAAACAAGTTCGCAAGAAGAAAAGTATAATTCCTTTTTTGTTTTCTGTCTACGTAAGTGCTTATGCACTTGTTTATGACATGATGACATAAACAAACCTATGTGCAGCCTTAGTTTGACACCTAAAGGTTTACCGGGTTGACCGTGTACCCCAATCAATCATGTGAAGCCCTCCACGTCCTTGTACTTTCTCTCTGTTCCCTTAAATCCTGTTTTTTCTCTTTTGACATACTGGATTCTTGCTTCCTACTCCAACTTATCTGTTAACATTTATGTGTCGACTTGCTGTTTTAGCAGTTGGAACTTGAATTAAAATTTGGAGACTGCTGTAATTTTTAATGTAAAGATCTGTTGGACTCTAGGGGGGGTTTCATTTTTCTACTATTTTTGTTATATTGGCGTGGTTGAGTTTCGGTTAGTATACATTTAGATGGGAGGGAGCTTGAGCTTGAAATCCACGTTATGTTGTTATGTTTGTGCTGCCTTTGTTTTTCTATCCACGAGTCAAAAGTAAGAAATGGCTGCTTGGTCACCGGAAATTTGAACTACGAAATTACCATTACAAAAACATCTTCAGTACTTTTTTCTGCTCCATACAGGATCTAGTCCGTGTTATACTTTTCCCCCATATAATTGGTAGTTTTAGAATGAAATAGCCTTTGTTCTTTCTGGGTTCTTGCTATTTTACTCTCTTTTCTTTTCCATTTTAACATTGTTCAGTTCTGTTCAATCTTGACTATCTTCTCTTTCCACCTTACCGTTGTTCTTCTTCTTGTTAAATACAGTATCTGTCCAGTTTAGTTTTTTGCTTCTCTTTTATAATTTCCTTTAGTTTTTCAGTTTTCTTCTGGTCTATCTCTTTGCTGGTCAACTCTGTGGATTTGGTGGCTATGCTGGGATATGATTCAGTCCTGCTTTTTCTGTTCTCTGAACATACGCTTCAACTTACTGTACATGAAGCCCCTAGGTCCTGCTGTGTTCCTGACCAGTTGCTGCTTCTGAGCAGCGAATCTGTTCAAGTTTGAGGATTGTCTGTGCCTGAAAAAGTTTACAGACAAAAAACTGACACTTGAATAAAATGGCCGGTGGCAGAAAAAGGAAGCAACATTTTAGCAGAATCCATGCATTTTCATGCGGAAAGTCGTCTTTCAGAAGCGAGCATTCACTGATTGGAGGACCCGGATTCTCGAGGGTAGTGTTTTGTAATGACCCAGAAAGCTTTGAAGCTGGTTTGCTTAATTATGGGAGCAACTATGTTAGAACAACCAAGTATACGCTTGCAACATTTTTCCCCAAGTCAATCTTTGAACAATTCAGGAGGGTAGCTAATATTTATTTCCTTATTTGTGGAATATTGGGTTTCACTCCGCTCTCTCCATACTCAGCTGTCAGTAATATTGTTCCTCTTGTTGTTGTGATTGGTGCTACCATGGCTAAAGAGGGACTTGAAGATTGGAGGAGAAAAACGCAGGTCAGCTTGAATAACTTGATATTAATTATGGAAGTTTCTGAAATTGCACTTCTTCAAATGGTACAGGACCATATTTTATGTTATTTCGCTCTTTTCTTGATGGGTTCTTTAAGGGAGAGCCAGTAGTTTGGTTCCTGTTTGTGTAGTGGGTCATCACTTTAGAAGCTTTAGCAGATTACCTTGAGTCAGAGACGTTAACTTTCTTTCCTTCTTTCTTTTTGCTTTTTGTTTTTTTTGAATCTTCTTCAATACAAACTTTGTGGAATGTCAATTCCTCACGCAGGGGATCAAGACGTGGTATTGGACTTGCTTATCATTTGTTTTCCACTGCTGTCTAATCAAAAGTTGAACTTTTTATGATAACAAAATCAAAATTTGAGTTTGATCTGTATATGGAAATTTGGTCAGGATATCGAAATGAACAATCGCAAGGTAAAAGTGCATTATGGTGATGGCGTTTTTGATCATACTAGATGGATGGATTTGAAAGTAGGAGACATAGTTAAGGTCGAAAAGGATGAATTCTTTCCTGCTGATATTATCTTACTTTCATCAAGTTATGAAGAAGCAATTTGCTATGTTGAAACAAGTAATCTTGACGGGGAAACAAATTTGAAACTGAAACAAGCACTGGATGCAACCTCAAATCTGCATGATGACTCCAGCTTTGGGGATTTTAAGGCTATTGTTAGATGTGAAGATCCAAATGCAAATTTGTATTCCTTTGTTGGCAGTTTGGAGGTTGGAGATCAACAGTACCCTCTAACACCTCAACAGCTTCTTCTTAGGGACTCCAAACTAAGAAACACAGATCACATTTATGGAGCGGTTGTCTTCACAGGTCAGGATACAAAGGTTATTCAGAATTCAACTGCACCACCTTCCAAGAGAAGCAAAATTGAAAGGAGAATGGATAAGATTATCTATTTCTTGTTCTTTGTCTTGGTCTTAATGTCTTTTATTGGATCCATTTTCTTTGGAGTTGCAACGAGGAAAGATCTCGAGAATGGGAAGATGAAAAGATGGTATCTTAGACCAGATGAGACTAAAATTTACTATGACCCGAAAAAAGCACCAGTTGCAGCAATCTTGCATTTTCTGACTGCACTGATGTTGTACAGTTATTTAATTCCCATCTCTTTGTACGTATCCATAGAAATTGTCAAGGTTCTTCAAAGCATATTCATTAACCAAGACGTGAATATGTACCATGAAGAAACAGATAAGCCGGCACGAGCTCGTACTTCAAATTTGAATGAAGAACTTGGCCAAGTCGACACCATACTGTCTGATAAAACAGGGACACTTACTTCCAACTCGATGGAATTCATCAAATGTTCTGTGGCAGGGACTTCTTATGGCCGAGGAATTACTGAAGTGGAAAGAGCTATGGCTCGGAGAAAGGGGTCTCCTTTACCACTTAACATCACTGAAGAAGAGGCTCATGCTGAGGAACTAGAAGGAAAACCTTCGATAAAAGGGTACAACTTTGTGGATGAGAGGATCACTAATGGTCATTGGATAAATGAACCTCGTGCAGATGTGATTCAAATGTTTTTTAGAGTGCTAGCTGTTTGCCACACTGCAATACCAGACATTGATGAAGAAACTGGGAAAATTTCATATGAAGCTGAATCACCAGATGAGGCAGCATTTGTAATTGCTGCAAGAGAACTTGGCTCTGAATTTTATGAAAGGACACATACGAACATCGGTCTGCGAGAGTTAGATCCAATCTCTGGCAACAAAGTTGACCGGTCAGTTAGTTTCTTGTCCTTCGATTTATTTGGAAGTGCAGGCAATCTGTCTAGTTCTTCAGTACCTGTTTAACTATTTTTTGTTTGTTTAATAATTTATAAGCTGCTATCCATCAAGATGGAATCCTCTTCCTCGACTAACAGAGCTTGAATTTTCCGTTCCTGCAGACGTTATGAACTTTTGGATGTTATTGAGTTTAGCAGCTCTAGAAAGCGGATGTCTGTAGTTGTAAGAGATCAAAACGGAAAGCTGCTCTTGTTTTGTAAAGGTGCCGATAGGTAAGTAAAATGAACTAGTAAGTCATTGGAAGAAGAATTTGGAATCTGATCAACATTGAATGAATTAGGCATAACAATAGCTATGAGTTCAATATCTTTTCAATCATAAATCATTGTTGTTTCCTATTTCTCATGCATATATCTTCCAAAGGCCAGTAACTTTTGTGGACTATAAAATGATTTATGATTTACATACTTTAAAGATGTGTTGCAATTCATACTTGATTTTACGAACAGTGTTATATTCAAAAGACTTGCATCGAATGGAACAGAGTTTGAGGAACAAACCAGGGAGCATATTAGTGAGTATGCTGATGCTGGTTTGAGGACTTTGGTGCTGGCATATCGTGAACTAGACCAGGAAGAATTCAATGAGTTCAACAAAGAGTTCGCCGAGGCCAAAAACTCATTAAGCGTAGATCGTGAAGAAATTATCGAGGTAGTTGCAGAAAAGATTGAGAGAGATTTGATTCTTCTTGGTGCTACCGCTGTTGAAGACAAACTTCAAAATGGGGTACATTCTGGTGCAGTCTGAGAATGTTTGGTATCTCATGTCACTGCTAAGAAGCCAATGTCTTAGTCCATTGAGAAAATCACTTGAAGGCTAATCTGTCTAAAGAGCTTTATCAATTCAGAAAACTAATTACTCTAAAATCAAAATCACATCATCTTTTATTTAATTCCTACAGCTGCTCTAGACTTGAGAAAAAAGTTACTGATTTACCTTCACTTCTCAAAAAAATGTTGTCTATGATCCATCTATTTCTCGGAGACTAATAGAATACAATGTCTTTCCAGGTTCCAGAGTGCATTGACAAGCTTGCTCAAGCTGGCATTAAGATATGGGTTTTAACTGGAGATAAGATGGAGACAGCAATCAATATTGGGTATAATTACTTGACCATCCCAACCATGGGAACATTTAATGCAGTCACATGTCAAGTGCTCCATTGCTAACTTGAAGTGAATCCTTTCAGGTTTGCTTGTAGTTTACTAAGACAAGGTATGAAGCAAATAATAATCAGTTCAGAGACGCCAGAAATCAAAGCTTTGGAGAAAATGAGTGACAAGGCTGCAGCTGCTGCGGTAATTTTTCATCCATCATGCTTATTCAGAAAATTTTGATGAATAAACAGTCATCTTTTACATCTCTGTTTCTTACTCGTAAGATTTTCTAGTGATTAAGTAGTTATACAATCTGAGCTGCACCTGAATTACCAATAATAGTAAAACAACATCAAGAACAATAACAAAACTAGTGTTGATATGCACGGTTTGAGAGGACCAGTAGTATACAGTCTTACTCTTAATTCATAGAGAAACTATTCTGGTAGACCCTCATGAAAAAAAGTGTTTATATATATATTTGTAAAATATACATTAACATATTAAAATAGTAAAGTAAATAAAAGATAATAATAAAAAATAAAAAATAAGTATTAAAAAATATAAAAATAAGTAATAAGATAAATAATACAATAAAAATGTTCAAAAATCAAATCAATTCATTACAAGAAAATATTTAGGTTAAGTAAGAAAATGTTTAAGTTAAATAACTAAGAGAGAAGTACTATATATTAAATGTTTATGCTAAATGCAAGGCATAAGACACAAAAGAAAATGGTTAAAAGACTTATAAGAAAGAGAAATAGTTTTCTATGTAAGATGCTTTGCTTGTATCCTAAAACTACCAATAATAGTGATATCTTCAAATTTGCATATTAGTTCATGTCTATTAATTTATATTGATTTAACCTGTAAACAAGCATAAGGAGTTTGAGCCCACATTTGAACCCCTAAACCTTAGGTTAGAAAGTGGGATGAGAGAATATGAACCAAAAGTGCAATTTCAACCTAAAGATTTTTATCATAATATAATTTTCTTAATGTTTCAGAGCATTTAAGTCTAACTTTACTATTTTTAAAACGTTCAAAATTGACTCTCAATAGATAAAAAATTAAAATTTTGTCAATTAAATGTCAAATCATTGCTGATGTAATCCTTTTTAAAAAAAATATATTGGTGGACTCCACTACTACATGTAGATTAGTAGCATAGTAGGTCCCACCAACATATTAAAAATAAATTAACACTTTCTTTATTTATATTTATTTTTAATAAATATACATGTTATTTTTTAAAGTTGTTGGTAGGGTTCACATGACATAATGTAGCCTACACGTGATAGTGAGATCCATTAACAGATTTTTAAAAATATAAAAATGCATCTTATCAACAATGACGTGACATTTAACTGAAGAAAGTTTAATCTTTTTAAATTTTGTATCTATTAGAGGTCTATTTTGAACGTTTTGAATACATTAGGATTGAAATTGTATACTATAAACATTAGAGTTCAAGTTATATTTTGATGAAAACTTTAAGGTTTAAATTACACTTTTTGTCAAAGAATATAAAACTTAAAACCTTAGGCAATTAAGGGTTTTAATGTATTTTTCTAAACTTTGAAATTGCAGCTTTACATATAAGTCTTTGGAACACTTTGTAGGCACTTGGAATCTTATTGTAGATCTTTCATTTCTCTTTGCAATACAATGTGCGCTTTGGGATAGTATTGTGAGTCAACCAACTTTTTATATATGCATGACTCTTAACATGAACTCACATTTGTTAGCCTACAAATTTCAAAGTCAAATAGTTACATTTAGACCTTTAACTTAAGGGAATCATGAGACTTGACTATTAGGATTATCTTGAAATAATATATGTTTATCATTTGGCACTTGTCTAAAATATGGTTTTATAAGCATTTATTTATCTTTATTTAGATTAATTAAACGATCTTGAAGTAGTAAATTTATTGCATCACAACCTACTACCCCTAACTTTTGACAGCCTAATATTGACTATCACATTAATCATTACAAACGTTCAAACAAAAAGTAGGATCCTGAGTAACAAAAAATCGACGAAACATTTTTGACAAGTGGAAAAGTCTCACAATTAGAACCTTTTTCTTCGAACAAATCTAAGTTGTTCAAAATTATTATAAGTTCTCTTATAAAGCATTTCATAGAAAATCCATTTGTTAATCTTGCAAAACTAATAAGAGTAATTCAAAGTTTTCTAATTCTCACCATTCCAAATAAAAGTTATACATTTCTTGGTATGACCTTTTAACTTTTATCTACATTTTTTTACTGATGTCCAATTCTAATGGCAAAATTTCTAGACACAAATTTGTGTCTTGTAGGACTTCTAGAGTTTTTAGCAATGATAGGTTAATAGGGAGAGTAGAAGAGAAACAATGTAGGGCTATAGTTTCTTTTTTTAGGACAATAATAGACTTCAAAATCAAGAGTTACATAAGAAAGATTAAGGGTAGCAATTTTAAAGGCATAAAGACAAATTTCTTCCTTCCAAAGGGGTTTGCTTTGCTGGATAAGTATGGGATGAAACTTACCTTTGATGTTTTATGTTACCAACTATTAAAAGAGATATATTGGTCACTTATTCAATTACACCTCCACTCATGGTGTCTCATCCCTTCTTTTCAACAAGTCTTTTACTTGAAGAACATATAGTTATCAAAGGAAGAATTTTTGTTAGACGTCAACATAACAGATTGATAGGTTTGTAGGTTTTCCATATATATATATACATATATATATATGGTTGATAATAAGTGTAATGCCTCAAAAAGAGAAAGAGATTGATGTAGGAAGGAATCGACATACCCTAAAGGCAACTCTTGTTGATCCTATCATTCAGATTTATCTAGATGTAAATCAAGCAAAACATGCCCCCAAGCCACTAAAGCCTACCTTGTCTTTATAATGAATTGCTCCTAAACAAGACAAAGAAAAGAAGGTAAAGCTTGAAGACAAGATTTTCAACCCATTAAGAATCTTACGGTGGATGATTTTGTCTTTAGCCAACATGATATTAGTATAGATCTACGGAGGCATCATACTACCTAAATATAGGAGGCTATTGGAGAAGAACTCACGATAGACCATATATCACTGGGCTAAAATAAATATTGTCAAGACTTACTTCTTTGAAAACTCAAACCCAAGATTTTTCTTATTTCGTAATGACACTCAAAAGGAGGATGAATTGGGTAACTTTAAGATTTTAATTAATATATACCAACTTATAAAACAATATACTAACTTCAAGATTTTAATTAAAATATACTAACTTATAAAACAATGGCTATAAATTATCACCAATGCAAGAACAAAATAAAGGTAAATGAATTTAATTATTCTTGAAAACAGCAAAGTGAAGACTAAAGGAAGAGAAACAAAAATCATTATATAGTTGTTCGACCAACAACCTTGTCTATGTCTACTCTCAAGACTCATTTTGGATTCTTATTATAATTCTTCTTTCAAGGCAAATAATACCCTTTGTATAATCTTTTATTTTGACAAAGAGAAACCTTCCTTTTGATCTTTCTTCAAGGTAAAGAGGAACCCAAAATCACTTTTAGATAACCTAATATAATGATCACACACCCTAAAAATAGCTTACAACTAGCTCGCTTGTGTAGTTTGACAAAAAGCCTTATACACTCAAAATGACACAATGAATGCGTAGAAATATGTGTATAGGATACTTAAAATTTTGTTAATGCTAAAACCAATGAGAAAGCACTTATTTATAGTGTTAAAAGATCCAAAATAGTCATTAAAGTCAAGAACTAGTCATTACAAAAGCTATATTCAACACAGTGGTCGACTGGTATAAAATATTGGTTAACGAATATGATAAACGAGTCAATCAATGTATCAACTAGTGTTACAACAAACTCTAAATATTTCAAATTTAACAACTTTAACCTATCTTGATCGACCACTAACCCATATAAGGCAATCAAATACCCTAAAAAATATGATTTTAACTCTTTCAAATACTTAAACTCAATTTGATTAATGTCATTATGATTAAAAACATTCCTTAAAAAGTTTTCCAAAGATTATTTTAAAAATCAAAAGGTTTTTATGTTAAAAATGAAAGCTTCAATACCTTTTAATAAATATAAAGAATCTTACTATGAAATTCAATGAAATGTTTATGTACAACGAGCCTTTTAGACTGTCAAAGATAAGCAAGATAAACTTACAATAAGTAATTTATGAAATAACCTCGATGTATCTTGATCTTCTTCTTAGCTTGATCTTGATATTGAAGATTGCAAACATTGTCTTTTTTTATAATAATTCTTTGATACCGTAAGATTATGTTATCATATTCCTTCTCATTAATAACATTAAAATCATCAGTAGTACTTATATTTTGATTGGAACCTTCCTTAGTTTAATAATTTTTCCTTTTTTAATGATGATAGAACATTTATAATATTAGAAAGTAGAATGAAAATTTTAACCAAACAGATATCAATCCATATCAAGATAATAACTAGCTCCCCTATATCTCGTGCATAAAACATAGATCAGTAACATAACCTTAATTCACTATTGAGAGCAAGATTTAACAAAAATATTCATTATGAAAGAAATATATATAATTGTAAAACTAAGAAATAGGACAGAGCAATTGTTCATCATATAAAGAGAACATAAAAACAACACGTATAACCTTCCATTGATCACAACATATCTTATAAATTTACATATTAATGTTCAAGTTTGGTTCTTGTTATTGAGGAGTTCCCCCTTTTAATATAAGCCAAGTTTGAAGACCTTAAATCTTCTTCATCTTCTATTAATTAATCTATAACACTTCCTCAAAAGCATGCTTATTTCTCTCTTATGAGAAGCCTCCCAATTTTTGAATTCCTTTTGCTTCATCTTCAACAAGGTGGTTTGCAGGTTGATTGTGTTTCTAAAATTAATTCCATTTTGATGTTTATCCTATACGTAGCATTTTTGAAACATACCTTGTATTTTCACATTGCATCTTCTTTAGCTTCATAGCATCTATTTAATTGTGAAAAATATGATGGGGTATATTAGTTTCACAAACTTTTAGATTTTGCTGTAGTCGTTTCTCGTACAATCAAAAACTAAAAAAATTAAGCGTACAAAAATAAATCGACATCGATATTTGTTAACATAGGTCGGCACACCTTGTTTATTTTTACGGGGCCCTCACCGATCTAATTCTTTCACTAACGACAATAGTACGACCGCCTCATACTAACCTTAATAGAGGATTTTCTCAAACAATGTTTAATGAAAATGAAATAAAATAAATAACTCAAGTGATTAAACAAAATTTAGCATAAACGAAAATACATGAGATACAAAACAACTGCCCTAAATATGCCGCTCCATCAACGAAAAAATGGGAAGTTGTATATCAAGAAATTTGCTATGAATCTTCGATATAGTCACTGAAATATTCCACGCACAGCAACCACAAAACATCTCAAATCAACAAATGTTTTATCACTAAAAGGTTAAATCAGTAGAGCTATAACAACTAAGACAACTACTGAAGTTTTTCACACTAAACCAACAATAAAAACAACAGCTACAAAGTCATGAAAACTTCTAGAATTTTCGCACTCTAACACCGAAAACAACAGCCACAAAATCACCAAGACTGCTAAAAGTTTTCCATATAAAAACTACTACTGATGAAAGTGAGTAACCCAACAAAATCACACAATCACCATAAAAAGCTAGTTGCCAAAAACTCACGAATTTACCCAACTGAACCACGTAAAGAGAACACAAGAACACAACAACACTAAAACTTCATCAACGACAACCAACCAATGAAGACACATGACTATCAAAGCACCTCAGTGTAGTATGTCACCTTCAGCCCACTTAAGTGAAACTCACATACCACCAGCAACTTGTTTATTCAATTTTGTGAAATCGACGATTAGAGATCACAAACTCGTGCCTTTGGCAATTAGGGTCATAAATCTCGTTGACGCAAATCTTGGTTACAACTCCAATCTCGACCAACATAAGTAGAGAATAATAATGTCATGTGTGAGTCTCCTTAAATCATAAATCAATGCAGACATGCATATGACTAGGCAAATTATAGTTGTCATATAATTAAAGATTGTTGTAAAAGTCAACCAGATTAGAGCAGGCTCGCAGCTAAATAAGATTGAAGGAATAGTAATGAACATATATATTTTACGTGAAAAACTCTTAAATTAGGGTAAAAACTACGAGTAAGAAAAAGAAATTTCACTATAAAATTTAGGAGTATAACCTCTCCCTATTTTACAATGAGAAACACTCTCTCTCACTAAATAGGAAAAACACTCTCTAAACTTTTGTGGGGATTTAATAGAAGAAGAGATTTCTGGGATATTAGAAAACTAATATAGGAAGGCCTATTTATAGGCCTCCCATACGCATACACCCAGCTGTGGACAGACTGTCCACAGTTGGCCTACTCTTTTTTTTCTTCCTACTATTTTGTCCACAGCTGGCCTACTCTTTTTTTTCTTCCTACTATTCCTGACTTTGTGCAATTGGCTGCGTTCTTTCTTGACTTTGGTGCAGTCGGTAGCAACAATCTTCCATTTGAAGATTTGATTGAGAGTCAATAAGATCTTCACACTATTCTTTCTACCTTGCCACTACATGTTGCTTACGTCTCTGTTAGGCCACATGAGAATTGACACAATATAAACTTGTTACCATTGATTGCTTTTGTCATAAAATTTGCCAGGTTATCCATTGTATGAATTTTCTGCATGTCTACCTTTCCTTCTTCAACTTTCTCACGAACGAAGTGATATTGAACTCGAATGAGTTTTGTCTTTGAATGAAATGTTGGAATGCTTGCAAGATGCAAAGTACTTTGGTTATCACAAAACAGAGTCATATTCTCTTGTTTATATCCAAGCTCTTCCAACAACATCTTCAACTGCACTGCTTCTTTACTAGCTTGTGTAGCTGCTACATATTCTGCTTCTGTTGTTAACGTAGCCATAACTGATTGCAGTTTTGAATCCCAATTCACAACCCCTCTAGCTAATGTGAACACAAATCTAGTAATGGATTTACTTTTGTCAAGATCACCTGCATAATCAACGTTAGCATATCATTTGACAGTAAAATCTGATCCTCCATAACATAATGAAGCATCTGAAATTCCCTTGATATATCTGAGAATCCTCTTAACAGTATTCCAATGCTCTCGACCAGGATTTATCATGTATCGACTAACTACTCCCACTGCATGTGTAATGTCTGGTCTTGTACAAATCATAACGAACATTAAGCTTCTCATTGCTGATGAATACGGTACTCGAGATATCTCCATCTTCTCTTCCTTATTGCTAAGACTCATACTTGAGGATAACTTGAAATTAATAGGAAGATGGGTATAAATTGACTTACAATCTTGCATGTTGAATCGCCACAAGATTTTCTTCAAATAATTCTTCTGAGAAAGCCAAATCTTCCTATTATTTTTGTCTTGGTGAATTTGCATCCCTAGAATCTTGTTTGCTAGTCCTAAGTCCTTCATTTCAAATTTTCTAGCCAACTGCGCCTTCAATTCTTTGATACGACCATTATTGGGGCCTACTACGAACATGTCGTCTACATACAACAGCAAGACTATAAACTCATCTTTCTCAAACCTCTTGAACTATGCATAAGGGTCTACATTCAGTCTGCTGTATTCAAGGCTCATGATGAAGGAATCAAATCTCTTATACCAATACCTCGGCGCCTGCTTTAAACCATACAGAGATTTATTCAACCTGCAAACCAAGTTCTCTTTTCCTTTTTCTTTAAAAACTTCTAGCTGGAGCATATAAAATTTTTCTTCAAGACTTCCATGAAGAAATACAGTTTTCACATCTAACTTCTCAAGATGCAAGTCAAATGTAGCACACATCGCTAAGACTACTTGAATTGTAGTGAGTTGAACCATAGGAGAAAATATTTCATTGAAGTCAATTCCCTCCTTTTGAGTATTTGGAACATCATATTCAACTGGTTCTTGCTCCTCGTGCTTTGGTTCAGTTTCAGAAGAATCATTTTGATCAAATTCCCTTTCCACTTGTGCTGTTGTAGTCTCTGAAATCTCTTTTGAAGTGCTAACATCTTCTGTTTGCTCTTGATCCTTATCTTCCATGAAGATAACATTCTTGCTGATAACAATCTTGTAGGCAGTGGAAACCTACAGACGATACCCCTTTACTCATTCAGCATATCCCAAGAAAAACATCTCCTGAATTTTGGATCCAACTTCATAGTTTCTTAGGCATTGAACATCACATAGGTAGGACTTCCAAATATATGAAGGATGGAATAATCCATTAGTTTACCAGTCCATATCTCCATCAGTTTCTTCAACTCAATTGTAGTTGATGGAGCTCGATTCACCATATAATAGACGGTATTGACTGCTTCTGCCTAGAATTTCTTATCTAAGTTTGCAGTTCTCAACATCACTTTTGTTTTTTCCAACAGAGTTCTATTCATGTGCTCTGCTATTTCATCTTGTTGAGGAGTGTATGCCGTTGTGAACCGCCTTTTGATGCCTTCTTGCTTGCAGAATTCATAAAATTCTTTACCAGTATATTCGTCTCCATTATCTGCACGCAAACACTTGATCTTCTTACGATATTCGAGTTCCACCTGCACTTTGTAAAATTTGAAAGTTGGAAACACATTTGCCTTCCTCTTGATAGGAAACACCCAACATCTCC
>JAOTJB010000007.1:17292276-17316644 GCA_027123815.1 Erythroxylum minutifolium | reverse complement strand
TTATTGATAAACAATTCGGCAAAACACAATGACGAAGAAATTGAAAATTACTGATGACAATTGAAAAGAGAAGACTAAGTTAAAAAATTAGAGAATTGCTAAGAAAAAACTGATAAATTTATTGGGGTGCCAAGCTTTTGATATGTGAGATCTTGGACCCTTTTTCTGCTTCAAAACTTCTATTTATATCCAAAACTGATGGGTATCCAGCCTTAATCGAACTTGCAATCCGATAAAACTTTATCCTACCAGATAGAGATAAAATTTGGCCTGGTGTCTATCAGGTTTATCAGCTTATCTCCTCATTATCCTGGACTTCAAGACTTCCACTCTAACTCAAATTCTACTGCTTTTCTCTTTGCTGGACACTGGACTTTTAATGGGCCAGGATCAATGGATTTCTTTTGGACTTCGAATCATGGGCTCTCTTTGGGCTTCGGGTTTTCGGCCCAAAATAATAAAAATAGGCTGAACCTATTTTTCGGTGTAAACATTTGCCCCCTACATCATTGGGCTTGTAAATATAAGCCTTATGGTGGCCCTTAACTTATTTAGAAAACCATTTAGCCAATGTCTTTGCCTAGAGTAGCTTTTGGACACTTTGACTACCTCAATTCTTCAGTTGAGCAGTTCCGAAAAATCTTTTGTATTGCCTGGCAAGTTGAAAATAAACCTCCTTAGGTAACTAATCTGACCCAGGAACCTTCGCAGTTCCTTTTTGCTTCTAGGAGGCTTTACCTGCGCAATCACTTTAACTTTGTTATCGTCAACCTCCATCCTCTCTGATGGACCAGAAATTCGAGAAAATTTTCAGCTCTGACTCCAAAAGCACACTTTAACGGATTGAGTTTGAGCTGATGTCTCCTCAGTCTCTCAAATCCTTGCCTGAGATGTTCTACATGATCACCTTATTTTTTAGACTTGATAACCACGTCATCAATGTAGACTTCAACAATTTTTCCAATGATATCATGGAAAATGAGGTTCATAACTCTTTGGTAAGTAGCTCCAGCATTCTTTAGCCCAAAAGGCATCATAACCCATTCAAATGTGCCGATTACTCCTGGACACCAGAACGTTGTTTTATGAATATCATTTTCAGCAATTTTGATCTGATTATAACCAACAAAACAATCCCAAAATGTTAACATTTCATGGTTTGCAGTGGCATCAATAAGCATGTTGCTAACCGACATTACATAAACATCTTTAGGTGTGGCGGCACTTAAGTCCTGAAAATCTATACACACTCTAATTTTTTTATTTTTCTTAACTACAGGGACTATATTTGCCAGTCACTCAGTATACTTAGCTGATCTAATAAAGCCTACTTTGAGGAGCCTCTCTATTTCTTCTGTTACCTTCATCTCTACTTTCTTGGACATTCTCTTGGGCAGTTGTTGAAAAGGATGAAATTCTGACTTAATGGGAGGTTAGTGTTCAACTAAACTCCGACTTAAGCCTGACATATCCTTGTAATCCCATGCAAAGCAGTCTTTATACTCGTGAAGCAGCTTGATTATTTCTTCACGCAACTCCTTATTTATAAGCCCACTGATGTATGTTATTTTAGGATCCTCGGCAGTATTCAAGTTGATTTCTTCTAGAGGGTCCTTTACTTGAAGTCTCTCATTTTCCATTTTAGGTGGCACGACTTGTAGCTCCCCCAGACTTATTTCATCTCTTATTATTTTTAGACTTTCTTCCTCATAAACTAACTCTGTTATGAAAATCTCAACTTCATAGTTGGCCATTAATTATTTCCTGGCCTGCTACAAAATTACTTCCTGGATGGCCCTTGCAGCTACTGATCACCCTTCCTCACTTTCTTGAGAAATCATTGGCCTAATTGGCCAACGTCTTCTCCTATCGGCCTAAAGGGTTTGATGCTTTTATTCTTCTCACTGGCACCAGTTGCTTGGAATAACAAATGCTTGTCCTTGGCTAATTTCATCAGTGTAAGTCTGTCTTCTTTGTACAAACCTTCAAAAGTAATTGGTGTGGTATCTCCATGATAATAGTAGGCGTCTACCAAATTGACTTCAGCACTGAAAGGATTATTGTCTGCTTTAACCATTTTCACGTTATCGTCATGCCAGAACAATAAAAACTGGTGAAGGGAAGATGGCACACACATGTTCGCGTGAATCCAATCTGCCAAGAAGTAACTTGTAACTTGCATCTGTGTTGATTACGAAGAAAGCAGACACACACATCTTACTCCCCACTGTTATTTGTAGCGGAATTACTTCCAATGTTCTTGCCACGTCCCCAGTCACCACTAAATCTGTAGCAATGATATCCTCTTCTCTTTTCCCAAGCCCCAATAACACTTTCAAAGGAATCACGTTTACAGCAGCTCCATTGTCCACTAAAACTCTGTTCAGTGGCCTCCTGTTGATATGAGCCCGTATGTACAGTGGCTTAGTGTGATTCATTGTTAACGGCTTGTCGAATGTCAGAGTTTTGCTGTCCTCAGTCTCCTTCGATTTCTCTGAGAATTTTCCGTTGCATTTTGTTCTTCTTTTGCAGCCCAGATTTCTTCTTCATCTTTTGGCTTGTCCTCCGCTTCGTCATCAAGATCGACACAGCAAAAAATAACTGGCAACAACAGAGAAATAGCTCCCACATAATAAACAAGGACATCACCAACATTGAAGTAACTTTCTACTTGTTCCTCTACAGCGTCATCCTCCGTTGCCTTCCTTCTGAATTTATTCTTCTAAATTCTTTCTTCACGGTGCTCAACCATCTGCTTAGCAATGTTGGCCAGCTTCTTCCCTTTATCAAGCATCTTTTGTTTTTTCACAAAGTGAGTCATGGCTTGAACTTGAAGTTTTATTTCCAGATCTTCTTTTTCCTGGAAAAGTCTCTCGGCTAACTTCTTGCGTTGCAACCTTTTTCTTATTTTAGCGTTTTTCTGAGCAGCAGTAAGCATTTTCTTTTTATTCTTCCTTTTACTTTCCACCCGAATCTATTCTACAGCTTTCTTGGGCATCGGTGGCTTAACAAATTTTAGATGACCACCAGTGCTGATGACCACCTGGTCACCAGCTTCCCTATTATTTTAGGTGACCCGGTCACCGATCCTTTCTAGTGCACTGACTCTCTCTTGACTTTTAGAGGCAGTGGTTAGTTCGTCTTTTCTTTTCCATACGTTCCACCCTTTCAGCCTCCAAACTTGATTCTTACGTCTCCTTTTTTGGTTGAGCCAATTCCTCATGTCAACAATTGCTACGTTCACTGACCCCACCGGAAATAGATTTTTGTCAATGAGCATTGCTTCTTTTGGGAACTTGAGAATATTTCCTGTTGATTCGATCCTAGAACACGTTCTTGAAGGCCCAGAACATGTTGGTGGAATGAGTCAACGTGTTATGATACTTGCAATAGTCTTTGGCCTTAATCTCCTCCTTGGTAGGCAAAACGTGATCTTCTGGCAAAGAAATAAGATCAATTTTCATTAGATAATCGAAAATTTCAAACGTTCTACTTAGGTCGAAGGTGCACTTATTCCCCTTCTTGTCACCATTTTGTTGCATCCCTGGAGGCATCTTTGCCAGATACGACAGCTATGACAACTTCTACTTTAGCGTTATGGACTTCCTTGAAATAAGTCCCCATAGTATACTTCTTCATCTTATTGTCTTCTTTGAGCAGCTCCTCATATTCTGTCACCTTCATAGCCAACTCGAAAAAGTCTCTAAAATCTATGGCTTGAAACTTTTTCCTCAGTTCTAAGTCCAAACCTTTTTGCACCATCTTCACGAACTCAGTTTCCGGAATATTGATCCTGCACTTGTTTTTCATTCTTTTGAACCTGGCAATGAAATCGTCTGCCTTCTCTCCAATACGCTGAGTAAGCCTGGACAAATCTGTGATACTGAATTCAGGCTCACTTTTGTAAAACTGAGCGTGGATGAGTCTTGTCATATCTGCCCAACCAAGCACGAAGTCTCTTGGCAGTGACTCGTACTAAGAGAAAATAGCTCTAGTTAACTAATTTGGGAACAATTTCAAAAGTAGATACTGGTAGTTCTCATAGCTAGAAAATTTTGAGCATTGAGTGGTGAACTTCGCTATGTGCTCGATGGTAGACTGCCCATCTTCTCTAAAAAGCAATGTAAAATTCAGGATTTTTACACCTCTGGGAAAAGCTTCCCTGTCAATGAATTCAAGATAAGGCTTCCTAAATTCAGGTCGAACAATTTGATTAAACCCAGGCCCATATAACTTTTAGGCAATATCGCGCAACGTATCCCTGGTAACGTGATCTATCGTCTGAGTGTTTTGCCCATACATTGCCTGGCCCATGGTCACCGACTGTTGAATTGCCTGGTGACTTGTACTCCTTAGGAATGCTTGCATATGGTTGGTCACCGGACTCTTATTGCTCCCTGAGCTCATTCCCTCTTCATAAAGGTGAGGTTCAGTCGCTGGTTCAGTGTAGCTGTGGAAATAAACAAGGGTCTTGTTGTTGATAGACATCGGAGGCAAAGTAGTTTTTGGTGTCTCATCCCTTTTGTGTGGTGGCCAGTAGGTGAACATCGGCTGTTTCTCCTTATTGGGGTGGTCAATCCTAGTGGACTGCCCCCCGAGCTCCTTCGCAGGAGAAGTTTCTCCTAGCTTGGCAACCCTGGCAGCCAACTTCTCACTTTCAATTGGAGTGGCCGTAGGTGCAACTGACTGATTTTCTACTGCCACTGGTAGCTTGCTGGCTTGCGATTCAGTTTGAAGCGATGGCTTGCTTAACCCACCTCTTCCTATGCATTTGCCTTTTTTTGGCATGGCAGATCCACTGATCGCGGCCAAAATCTCTTTGTGATTACACTGCGTCGTGTCAATCAAAGTGTTCAAAAGACTGTTAGTTTTAGCTGTCGATTTTTCTATGGCCTCCAAAACCTTCATTAAAAGGATCTTAGTGTTACTTACCCAACTTAACTCAACGGATTGAGTCTGATCTTTTTGCGCTGCTGTTGTAACGATTTCCAGGTCATCATCTCCACTGATGAAAATATCAGTACTTTTACTAGATCTTGTTTTCGTCATTGCGGGTCCCACCGAGCGTGCCAAAAATATGTTTGCTTTTATTTTGATTAAAGGTTAACACGTAGCCCTTTTGTTTTGGAGTGAATGTGTTTACGGGCGTGCCAAGAATTTAAAGTAATTCTAAACTAGGAAATAAGGAAAAAGGATATTGTGACTCGTAATCTAAAACTGAAATAAAAAAATTATGCATGCTAGAAAGGGAAAAAAATCTAACATAAAAGAACTTTGTTTTATTGATAAACAATTCGGCAAAACACAATGACGAAGAAATTGAAAATTACTGATGATAATTGAAAAGAGAAGACTATGCTAAAAACTAGAGAATTGCCAAAAAAATAAACTGATAAATTTGCTGGGATGCTAGGCTTTTGATATGTGAAAAGTTGGAGAGACTTTTTCCTGCTTCAAAACTTCTATTTATAGCCAAAACTGATGGGTATCCAACCTTAATCAAACTTGCAATCCGATAAAATTTTATCATGCCAGATAGAGATAAAAATTGGATAAAACTTTATCCTATCAAATAGAGATAAAGTTTGGCCTGGTATTTATTAAGTTTATTATCTTACCTCCTCATTATCTTGGACTTTAAGACTCCCACTTCAACTCAAATTCTACTTCTTTCCTCTTTGCTGGACACTAAATTTTTGATGAGCTAGGATCAGTGGATTTCTTTTGGACTTCAAACCATGGGCTTTTTTGGGGCTTCAGATTTTTGGCCCAAAAGAGTAAAAATAGACCGAACTCATTTTTCGGTGTAAACACAAGGGATATAAAATAAATGTTTTATCTCGATTCGGCTTGGATATGGGTCGCATTAAAATAAAAGTATGGTTTTCAATGAGAAAAAGGAGCCATATTATTAATTCGATCGTAATCTTTGATCCTTTTAAATGTCTTCTTTTTACATTACAGGAAGCCCATCCTTTTCTCAATCATCTACTATGCTGGTTACAGTGGGACATGAAGACAATTCTAATTTGTCTTTTTTGAATCATTTTGTTGTTAGTTAAAGTAGGGCCACTAAACAGGCACCAACTGTCTCTTAATTAAAGAAGACAATTCAATCTCTTGCATGATTGCTTCAATTCCAATATTAATAATATTAGCCTTTCCCCACATATACAAAATTCGTAGATTAGATTTAACTCTTTGTTTTTATTGATAACTACAAAATTGTCATAGTCCCAGGGACCCTACCTTTGCTTCCATCAGAGATTATCGATGGAAAAACAGAATTACTTGGATTATCTTTTACGAACTAAAATTATATAGCTCAGTTGACTACACCTTATTATTAGTCAAGATAGATATAAAATACCAATCAATTAGTCTGTGCATTAGGAACATCGAGGTTCTAAAAAGATGCATCCAATGATTAATAACTATTATCCTAGCTAAACATGATAACATACAAAGTCCCAGTTAACTCCATATCTTTAGTTAATGGACGTATTTTACGAGAACTATTTAATTTCCAATCTTTTATAAAAGGATTTGTAGATTAATCGATAAGGGAAAGAAAAGGATTTAGAGAACTAGTTATTCCTTGAAAGCATAAGACATTGTCGATAAATATGTGTGAGCAATCAAAGCAGTAGTTACAATTATATGTATCTTAAGCATAATTTCTCCTCGGGAAAATTGTCATTGAATGTGAGATCACATATTACTCTAGCTCTGCTAATGATTTGTTTTTGCCTATTTATCCTCAAGCATTGTAGTTGCTAACACAGTATCATAAACTAAGGGTCACATATGGACTAATCTGGGTCTAACCAGCCTCTGGCTGGATATAAGATGACAAATACTAGATCTGTCATTTTGAATATATAGTGAATTTATATATCGACTCGGCAAAATTAGATGGTAGGGTTAGTATGGCATGCATCTTTGGGAAATAAATATGTAATACTCCTTCAATAAAGTTACTAAATAGTGGTTAGATTGTAAGTTACCACAAAATTTTGTATTTTTGATTGTTTATTTCCAGCCTATTAGATTTGAAGTTGAAGTCTGCTAAGCCATGTTTTTCCCCTTATGGACACCTTTGGTAAGAGTTTTACAATTCAAAATCTAAACCTAAAACCTCAATTCATATGCTCCGTAATTTTATTTTGCCAAACTTTTCGATGATTGAGAATGAAGATAAAACATTTGCCAAAAATGTGTATGCCAATACCATGGCATAAAAACATGGACGAATAAATCTAATTAACTTGATGCCTGGATGCAATTAACTTTGATTTAGGTCTTTCCAAAAAAAAAAAAAGAAGAAGAAGAAGAAGAAGAAATATTTTCTTCCCAAGCTAATGGACCTCATAGTTGAATGAAAATATGATGCAAATTCCTTTGATAAAATATTTTAAACATTTTAATGTTAACAAAAGCCGCATTCAGTTCTCGAACACTAATGGAGCTCATGTATATGTGATTACTATAAATGTATAAACCTTCTTGTTAGACCAAAACCATTAACATGTCAACTTTGAACAAAATATATACACATAGCAATCCATACAAGGGAAGCAATTCAAGAAAAGTTAAGTAACTTCCTAGAGCTTTATTCACTATCATTGTCCCAGTTTCCTTCTTGCTTGACATATAACTAGTTAGAAACTACTTAAAGCATGCCTATTTTGCTAGCTGACTACGTTGCAACAACATTTTACCAACAGCAAGAACCATAGATCAACTACATGCTGCTGTAGCCTATTGTCGTCGCTTCATTCTTCAGAGTTTAATGAAAGAAAGTGCTTTTCCAAGATTCTTGGCTTTGATCCCAATATACTCTGCAACCGACACATCACGATATTGTGGAACGTGTTCGTCATCGGAGCTGAAAACCAACGGAGTGAGGTTGAAATCCGTCGGCGGGCAATTAAAGTACGCCACAGACAACCGGTGTCGGGGCCCTTTCATGATCACACGATGAAGAACACTGGGAAAGCGAGCATTTGAGATTATATGCAAGAAGTCGCCAATGTTCACTACTAGTGCTCCTCTTGTAGGACGGACTAGAACCCACCCAACGCCTTCTTTTAATGTCTGTAGACCGCAGGCGCTATTCTGTTGGAGAATGGTCAAGAGAGAAGTGTCTGTGTGAGGTGCTAGACCCATGGCTCGATCTGGGTCTGGACAGAATGGATACGAGTTAAGCTGTAGAGCAGAGCTGGGGCTTTGAATATTGTACAAGACCCTTTTCACTTCTTCTTCTGATATGCCCATGTTTTTTATAATTAGACCTATTAATTTGGTTGCGAGTTCCTTCATTTTCTTCTGATAATCTTCCATTACGCTGCTGTCACGTATTTAAATAGGGAAAACTATTCAGTTAGATATTGGCAGAGAAGATAGGTTACTGTTTCTGTGATCACCTAACTTCGCCTAGATAATTAATGATCAAAACCTTGAAGCTAAGTTTCATGATCTGTTCATAGAAAAAAATGAAACTATCAATTTACCTAAATAGATGTATGGTTTCCCTTTCCAATCCATCAGCACTTGAATTTAGAGAAACATGTTTTCAGTGAGTTTTACCCCTCAAATTTTCTTAAATTAGAACAAAAGACTTAAAGATTCTGAATTTCTTCTATTATTATTTTATACCATCTGGAGATAGTTTCTTACATGTGAAACAAAAAGGAAAATGTTCCACAAGTACCCTCACCAATTGCTTACTGGATAGAGTATTGTAGGTGGAAACAAGACCATTGTCTTTTAGGGCATGTGAACCCAATGTCTTAAGTTTCAATTTTGCATCTGGAACCATGACCAATGAATCTATTCTTCTACGTAAGCGTACGTTTAATGAACTCAAAACCTATCAATTGTTGTACTGAATGCCAACCCTAACATGAAGTACTTTGCTGACATGCCACTACGTGCATGGGAGTGCATGAACTTACCAAAATCTTCGATAATCATTAGGCCATAGTTCTCTAACGTGATCAATGGGAGAACCGATGATAGTAAAACCTTCATGCCACATACACGTGTTGAAGAATTGAGATAAGCGAGCTATGCCATAGCCGGTGGCTCCTCCACTAGATCTTAAGGCCTTCAGTTTTTGCCTAGCCGGAAGAGAGAAGAGTCTTCTTGCCTCAAACTCAACTTCATCCAGTAGATTCAATGGAACCCCGTGGTCTGTGACCTGGAACACACCCCATGTCTCACATGCATGCGTTATTAACTTCGGGGCTTCAGGGTCTGTCAAGTTGATGGATGGTATCATCAATAACCCGTGGTCGGATGATTCAAAAATGTCGTCAGGCCAAATGTGGGAGTCCGGCAGCGTCTGGACAGAGTCAAAGTCGAGGGGGATTATATGGCGGAGGTGGAGTGGATGGTCTCCATAGATTTGGGAGAGTGTACTCATCGTTGGAGAAGTGATGGTTAGAGGAAAAAACTACAAGCAATATTTAGAGTTCTTGCATTTCTCTGTTCCCGGGTTATAGAGAGGTATATATAAAATGGAATAGATTAGAGATATATCAAGGGGATTAGGTTAAATGATACGAAATGACGTTGAGTGGCGTTTGGACAAATCCATGTCTCCTTGTGGATTTGGAGATGGTTGGATAAGACAAATGAAGGAGCACAAAGTACTGCATAAAGATGAAGACATGTTTTTGTTTACTAGTGGACATACCTATTTTCACAATTGGGAAATTAAATTTGGAAACCGACAAAGATTTGAACGGATCATATGCGGCATAGAACTTACATGCAACTAAGGTTCACCATTGAACTATTTAAAGCCTAAGCTTGACCTAGGTTAGGTGGTAATTAGGGACCAAAACAACTTATTATGATTCAACTTACACTAAGTTGAAGTTCACCAAATGAACCATTTAAAGCTTGACCTAGATGGTAACTACCTAATATATAAAAGTTCAAATCTTAGTAAAATTAGCTTAAAAAAAGCAATAACCTTATATTTAATAATTTTAGTAAACCATTCAAAGCCTTTGTAACAGCACCAATACTCCAACTTGTAATATTTGGGTCTTTGAAGAAAATGTTAGACAAACACGCGAGGAAGGAGAAGGACCCTATTACTAGTTAGTAGCTCTCTCTTGTAGTTAACTCTAACTCTCTATGCCCAGTTTCATTGATTGAGGTGCAAGTCCCATAATCAGCAATTAGCACAATTCTGACAAACTAGTCAAAAATGGAAACCTTAGAAGCCTTTCTTTTTCTTACAAGCAACTCCACGAATCAAATAGGATTACATAACAATTAAAAAGCACTACTACATGATATTCATCTGACTGCTTCATTTTAGTAATGATTCCCATCGAGAACTATGGACTATCTGATAAGCTTAAATTGCTCGTCTCAAAGTGAACAATCTGTACATGGATGTTTCTGAAAAGAGAAACCTGCATAATTGCCATTTACTAATTTAGGACTCAATATTGAACAGAACGTCCAGCTGCTAGTAAATTAAGGTGCCTACAAGAACAAAGAAACAAAACTGATTCTAGCAGTAAACATATAGTTTTTGGTTGGTCAGAAAAATTAAAAAAGGTGAATTTTGACTTCATGTATACAAAGTTCGGTTAATGTAAACTCAAACTGATGCCAAATTTTGTGAAAGGGGAGATTTGGCTTGACCAGAAGGATTTTTGCGTATCTAACTAATTTGTTAAGTTATCTGCAACCATATGATTAATTAGATACCAGCATAACAGTCAATTTGGATACATCAACTATTAACAATATGCATTATATGTAATTTTTTGTTAAGAAAAATGAGTTGGGTCTGGAAAGAGGTCAACAGCATTAATCAGGACAAAAATATGGTTTCTTTGAAGTACTGTATTGTCTCGTATGATTATTAAAGTTTTCAAGAAATATTTTGTTGAGCAGATTTTAGTGGACATGTTACCTAATCAAACTTCCATTGAAATAATGTTAAGCATAAATGAGCGTAGATAATTTTGTATTGATAGTTCATCTTATTAATCGAAGGAGAACTGGAAAAGCTTTTGTGAGACAGTGTAACCCCACTTTGACTAATCTTCTTTGTTAAAAGGATAATAGTGTACAATTGGAGTTCCAACCGCAAGTTTGCAAAAGATGAATCTTGAAGAAAGACGAAATTATGCAGTCTGACCAATGGTCTCCAGAAAGAATACGCGTGCATTATGAAGTCAAGCGGCGCACATAAAGAAGTTAAAGAAACACAACTGTTCATTGCCAAAAAGGAGTAATTTTTGGTCAGCGATGACCATTGACCAATCCCATCACATGTAACATCATTCAAGACTTGTTCTATTTATGGAGAGACTTCGAATTCAAGTATTAATTATTACGAGACATGAAATAAAAACCTAAAGTGAATACTCTAACTTTGATTAATCTGATTAACCAAAAGAAATAAATTAATCAATGCACCCAAGTTAACTTGTATATTCCGTTGTTTATTGAAAAGAAAAACCAAATGCCATATTTCATAATCTCCGTATGCAAGGATCAAAGCCACATTAGAGGCAATCTATTACGTTGTATCTTTATGTCGCGTGACACTAGGGTTCAAAGAGGGTCTAAACTAGAGGAAACGTCCACCTAGAGCAAACATGGGAAAGCATTTGCCGACTAACAAACAGTAAAATAATTAAAAAAGCCAACATAATGCATTTCAATCGTTGACATAGGTGTACTCAAAGATTATTCAAGGTGTCGTTGTTGTGCATAGTTTTGTTTTCATATTCCACGAGCTATTGGTTTGTGTAGGCTATTGTCATTTTACCACTTCTCAATATACCAAAAAAGTTTTCTTGTAAGATCTGTATATTAATAAAAGGCACAATATTCATTCAATGATTTTCCATAATTTATATGCGAAGTAAAGTATAAAAGAAAATTACTAATTTTAAAACATGTCTAATGTTAGAATTTTAGTAAATGATTTGAGAATCTAAATGAAAGAAAAAAATATTTAAGTGAAAGAAAATGTTATCTTTGCTTTATAATCAAATTTTCGCTATTTTTCACTCAATCAAATCCATCATTAACTTTTCTTTTAAAGTTAATAATAACTGGTCTCTCTTTTAGAATATTGCCTTTTTTACCGTCAAAGGTATAGTTCCCTAACTTTTGACTACAATGCTACTATTGCCTCAATCTAGGATACTCCTATTAAGTTCTAACTTTTGACTACAATGCTACTATTGCCTCAATCTAGCATACTCCTAGTAAGTTCACTCTTTCTAACTCATCCTCATCCATCATTTGTGCAAATTCTTCACACTCTAGACTAGATAAACCTCCCACCACCAAACTTTCCTCTCTAAACAAAGTCACCCACCTTTTTAGAGTTGAACCATCAAACTCTTCTCACTCTAGAATTGCCCTCATCAAACCTTCCTTTATAAATAAAGAATTCCATCGGGGGTTGAGTAAATCAAACTTCCCATCATTATCTCTCCTCAAACCTCTATTAGACTATTGTTCCTTAAAACTTAGAGTAGGATAGTGGGGGAATGCTCCACCTCCACAAAACTTCATTTTGTTTCTCAAGTCTCTACTCCTAAGGAACCAGTTATGGTTTCACCTTGCATAGAGATCCTTCAAGAAGGAGCTGCATGTTAATGGGATTTTGCTGAGATAAAAGACCATAATTTCATCATATGTAAAGATGGCTACAATAAGATGGGAAAACTTGGGTGATAGGTGTAGTTTATACTATGTTTTGATAGATATTTTAGTGTGTTTATAGGTGTTTATTAGATTATTTTTGTATGTATGGGCTTATAATTGTGTTAATATGAGTATTTTTTATATTATAAATGTTTGTATGGTTTAAAGCATGATTTTGATCTTAATTTTATGTTTTGTGAGGTGTTTGATTTGTTTTTTAGTGATGTAAATAAGATAATTGAAGAATAAGGAAATTGGACATGTATGGAGCTGCATGGTCAGGGTCACGATTGTGACTTCCCTGTCATGATCATTATAGAGGCTTCTCAAATGCTATTTTTTTCCATCTTTTTGAGGATTCAAGAGCATTTTTGAAACCGATCAAAGGGGAAAACCCTACTTACACTCCCAAGATCCTAAGATACTATTTACAAACATTAAAAACATTGAAAAAGGCAGCAACCATCTTACAAAAGTGGATCAAACAAAGGAGATCAAGAAGAACGTCCAAAATTCTAGTTTTTCCGATTAAGCTTGAAACCGAGTTTTTTCTTCTTTTCCTTTTGTTATTTTTATCACACTTGATGTATAAACTGAATTCTCAGATGATTATTACATTTATGTGTTTTTGATTTTCATATTAGTGTTTATTCTAAAGTTATTGTGTGAATTTGTTCTTTATTGATTCAATACAAAATAATTGTGCATGCTCATACTTTGACAATAGATCAAAAAAATGAGTTAAAAGTAATTTGATTAGGTTATGTAATGAGATTTGGTGATTTAATAAGTTACACAATGATTAAATCAACTATATCAAAGAGAGATTTGTATGAAAACTTGATTATCCAACAGATGACTTCATATCTAATTGAAAAAGTTATGAAGTTTTGTGAATCGAGAGGTTGCAAAAATTGAAATTTTAGATTCAATTAAGATTAATCAATTAGGTTAATTGATTAGGTCTTTGAGAGAAAGTAACTAGTCCCGTAGGAAATCTAGGATCAACATATAATTGGATTAATAATAGTTAAAAGAACAAAATAATGAAAGAACAAATCTTAAGTATTCATCCTTGATCAGTCTTAATTATATTTGGCAGCTCAATTGTTATTTGTTTGTTTACTTGATTCTATTTAATTGTTTTAATTTTTGTCATTATTTCAGTCAAATCATATTTTAATACCTTAGACATAGTTAGGCTTAATTAGTTTTATCTATTTTCTCATGGGATTGGTACCTTTCGATACTACAAGATACGATCTGTATACTTATGGGTGTTAAGAGTTTTACTAGATATAAAACTTACTCAACATTGTGGTTGGAAAATATAATGGTCATGAAAGAGGATTATTTCTGCTCTAGATTTTTAGATGACTAAAAGATAAGCAGAATACTTGAGCAAAGACCATGGTAGTACTCTAAGAAACCTCTATTTCTTCAAAAGTGGAGACCTAAAATGACACTAGATAAGTAGTGCTTGAACTCAATACCTATTTGGGTTCATTTCCATTATATTTATTTAGAATATTAAATCAAAATAGCCATTAGTTGCTTAGCAAGCACTATTGGTAAGCCCTTTATTCCTTGATAAAAATATAGTAGGATCAGAAGGATTAATTTTGCAAAAATATGTATAGAAGGAGATTCAAAGGGAGCTCCTTAATTCTTTAAGAATAACAAGGATGGGAGAAGAAGGAAAGCTTAGAGAAGTGGAGATCTATGTTTAAAACCCTTAAAAGCCAAACACGCGATATGCTAATAGTATTTGGAGACTTACTAGTAGAAAATTGATATTGAATACTTACCAAAAGCTAATGGGAATCAACGGGCCTTTTAATGATATAACACTAAGATATGAAGACTCTAAAGGGAACTTTATAACTTTAAGTAAATCCTTCCCTGAATATCTTAAGGTGGAATTAACAGGTAAAACTTCAGCTTCAAAGAAAGTAAAATTCTAATGTAACACTGAATTTCCAAATAGCTAATACAACTCTAAAAGAAGCACATCATTATGAGGTAGTTGAATTCACTTCTCCAAAAGAATCTAAACATTATAATGTGGCTTATGTGGTTGCCAATTAGTGGGAAGAAGCTACTAACCTTACTCAAAGGCAACAATTGCTTAACCCTTACTAAACAGATGCTACCCTCTCTTATGAAAAGGATCTATGAAAGGATATCCTATTCATAATAGTTAGAAGATCCTCCACTAGGAAGAAAAAACTAAGTTCCTTTAAATCCCCTAAATAATGTCTCTCTTCACCCAGAATGTTAAAGGGTTAAAATAATAATAAAATATTTATTTTACTTGCTCTACCAAAACACACCCCTTTTGTTTAGCCCTTTAGAGACCAAAATGAAATCCAAAAACTTTTAACAAAGGTTATGATGTACCAACAAGAATTGATAGGTGATATCTAACCATCAATGCCATTCATTGTAGTGCTTAATCTTACATCTATAAGGATTATTATCAACAATGCCTTTGATCAATTTATTCACATATCCACCATCTCTTCGTAACACAAAATGTTTTACAGATGTGACTTTTATCTATACTCATAATCATACTTCTGAAAGACAATCCCTAGAGAATGATATTATAGAAATTGCAACCTTTATTCACTGACCTTGGCTTGTAAAAGGAAATTTCAACAATATCCTCTACTTATATGAAGCTAAAGGGATGGTAAGATTGGTGACAAGTTCTGAGTCCTTTAAATGTAGCTCCAAACTTAAAGCTATCAAAAGTGAGCTTAAAGAAATCAAATAACTAATAGGTAATAACATTTGGAGGCTTTTAAAGTAATAAAGGAATCAATATCAAAATAAGTTGTCAATTATGCTAAGAGACAAATTGTTAATAATGGAAGAAAAAACTATTCTCAATAGATATATCATAGCACCTCAATAAGCATAACTCCCTGTTCAAACAAAGATCAAGGGTACAATGGTTAAAGGAAGGAGATAAAAATATCAAATTCTTTTATATCTCAATAATTAGTAGGAAGAATACCAATAGACTGTGTCTTTTTAAAGATAGAGATGGAATCCACAAGTACACGTAAGAGGATCTTAAAGAGCTAGTTATTCAATACTTTATTGAGATTTTAGGTACACATAAAGGATTCTCTAATTCTAATAAGCTCATGAAATATTATATTTAAAGGAAATATTAGAACAAAAGGCCATATCACTCATAACTCCTTTATAAAGACAAGATGTTAAGGAATCTTTATTCAATTTAGGGGCTAATAAGGCTCCAAATCCTGATGTTTTCAACACCTTTTTATTTTAGAAGTATTTAAATCTAATGGAGGACTAGTAATAAAAGATATACTAGAAATTTTCTCTTTAAGTAAGCTCCTCAAAGATTTTAATAGAACTTTCATATGCCTAATTCCAAAAACTCACAATCCATTGATGCTTCAAGACTACAGGTCAATCTCCTATAGTAATGTTAGATAGAAAATCACCTCCAAGATGATTGCCACAAGAATTAAGACCATTTTGTATTCCTTAGTTAATCTATGCCAAGGTGCATTCATTTATAGAAGAGGTATAGGTGACAATATACTGATAGCTAAAGATTTGTTTAAAAATTACCATAGGGATCCTGATATGAAAAGTTGTACTTTGAAAATAAACTTTAGTAAAGTCTTTAAATTAGTGGAATAGTGATTTCTCTTTGAGATGTTAAAAGCATTTGGTTTCCTGTTTTGTTCATAGGCTAAATACATTAATGTTTTACAACTTCCTTATTCAACATTCTCATCACTGAGGAACCAACAACATCTATTAAGGAATTTAGGGGTATAAGGAGAAAGGATCCTCTTTCCCATTATCGTTTCATCTTATATGTGGAATTTCTATTAAGATTGATCAATAACAATATTACAAAATCTAAACTTTTCTAATTTCACTATAGTTACAAGAATCCTTAACTTTTTAGCCTTACTTTTGCAAATGATATCATATTGTTTTGTCGAAATAAAATTCCCTCCATAAACTTAATAGTTAATTCACTAGAAAGCTTCAAAAATATCTCAGGTATCTTTATATACAAGGGGAAAAGTAGTCTTATAGGTTCAACAGGACTAGAAAGCTTTGTTAAGGAAGTTGCCAAAATATTTGGTTTCAAAAGCTTATAATCTCCTTTCAAATATTTGGGTATTCCTGTTATGACATCAAGACTCTCCTACCATGACTATCAACTCCACTTTCATGCCATAAATAGGAGAATCAAAAGTTGATTTAGTAAGTTCTTTCCATTCACAGGAGGTTATAATTAACCAAGTTTATGCTTTGTAGTTTGTAGGTTCTTTGGTGTAGTCATCTTTACCTTTAAACAAAATCACCATGGACAATGAAAGAAATTGAAGAACTATCTAGGGAGTGGCAATGTATATAATTCCTCTAAAGAAAAAATAGAATGAATGGAGTTGTGATGCTTAAGGATCAAGGGGGTTTAGGACCAAAATCTATTTGAATAATGAATAAGGTTCTCCTAGCTAAAAGGATATGGAAACTCTTCAAGGATAGGGAATTATTATGGATTAAATAGGTATATATCCATTTCCTAATAGGAAAAAGCTTCTAGATAGTGGAACATAATATAAATATATCCTAGAACCTACACAAGTTCCCAAATTATGGGTGAAGTTAGATGTATGTATCAAGTTCATAATTGGTAACGGAGAAGGTACTTAGCTATAGTATGATCTTTGACATCCTTTAGTCCTCTTTATTTCCTTCTAACTGCTAATTTCAAGGTCAAAATCCTAATAAAAGATAGCTTCTAGTCTTCCTCCTATCACCATACTAACAATTTCACTAACATCAACGGTCATATGCATAAATACTAACCTAATTCATGTTTATTAGATAGAGTCTTATAGATGAAGCATAAATTAGGTTTATACTCCAATAGTTTTTGGAATGAACTTTTTGTGGAATCAAAGATTGATATTCCCTTAACTGATTTAATGGAGAATTAATTGAACTTACCTAAGGTTTCATTTATTCTATGACTTATAATTAACGAACAACTAGGTACTAAGGATAGACTCTTCGAAAGCTTTATAAAAAACTTAAATTGCCTTATGTGCGATAGACAGTCTGAGAACCTAGATCTTCTCTTCTCTAATTATCCTTTTATTAAAAATATCAGGCTATTAATACTCAAGCTCTACAACATTCATTATGGTTTCAATCACTAGGGATAAACCATTGATTGAGCCTATAAACATAAGATGGGGAACAAGTATGAAAGTAGGATGTTTAAAACTATTTTTACTTACTTCATTTGTGTTATATGGTAGGAGAGGAATAAGAAAATCTTCTTTAATAGCTCCATAGATGATATGTCCTTTAAGATACACACTATTCATTAGATAAGAGAGATTTTTATAAGTTGGATATCCATTTTACACTTTAACTAGGATATAGTCCTAAACTAGAATCCATAAGTCATGGTATTAATAGTTTTTTACACTCTAACTTCTTTAGTGTGCAGTTTCAGGTCCTAGTAAAGAGAACTAATTAATAGCATATGTAAATTGAGAATTTTTAAACAATTGAGGGATTAAGTTAGTTCTTTAATTTAATGCAAAGCTATTGAGAAAAATGACCTAATATAAAAGTCTTAATATCCGCAAGTGTACAGATTGTAAACTTGTAGTAATTGAGGCATCGATCCCACGAGGAATTAGCTAAAACTAAATAAACCTAACTTTGGATAAGGTTGTGAAATATGATTTGAGAGAAAAATTCAGAAATTAAACAATCAAATAAAATTGAGCACTAAACCACTTAACAATTGAGCTATCATAATAAAACAAAGATGATCAAGTATGAAAGCATATGATTCTTTCTATCATCATTTTGCTCCCTTAGCCATTTTTTATTCAATCTGATGTCCGTCCTAGATTTTTGAATGGATTGATTATTCTCTCTTAAGACCTAATCAATTAAACCCAATTAATTATCCCTAATTAATTCCAAAATTCTAGATTTGTAATCTTTCGATTCAAAAAAATAACCTAACGTTTTTAACTAGTTCTTTAGCAATCTATCGGATAATCGAGTTCTCACACAAGATCTCTCTTCATATGATTATCAATTTGATATTTGCATGAATTATTAGGTCATTAACTCTCATTACCCATTCTATTCAGATAACTATCGACTCACTCTCCTGATTTATTGTCAAAGTATAAGCAAACACAAATATAACAACACCAAAACAATGCATTGAAATAAAAAATGATCAAGTCGAAAACTATGCCAAGAACAAATCCTAATATGAAATTAAAACATCATCAGTGTGTATACATCTTCCAATCCAGTTTACACATCAAGTTTAATGAAAATAACAAAAGGAAATAAATAAAAACTTAATTTGGAGTTGAATCTGCAAATCTGGAATATGCTAAATAGCTGATGCTCCTCTTGATCTTCCTTATATTAATCTCAATTTGGTAAGATGGTGGCTGCTTATTTTGGTCTGTTTTTGTTCTTTTATATGTTAGGGTTAATTTTGGTGCTTACCAGGTCATTTTGTTCCTAAAATAGCCTCAAAACATCAAATGATACGAAACAGGTCACGCTTGGAAAATGTCTATCATGACCATGACAGAGGGTGTCACGATCGTGACACTACCAAATTTTCTTTTATCACAATCGTGATATGGGATGTTATGATCGTGACACTGGGACAAACCTTCTGTCATGACTGTGACACTCACGTCACTATCATGACCCTACCTTTTAGTCCAAGCATGCTCCAACTTCCTTCAATCTTTATTTATCTGCTTTCATTTACTAACAAACACATCAAAACACCTTAAGAACATAACATTAAGGTCTAACATTATCCTTAAACCACATAACACTTAAAAACATAAACAAGCAATCACATGAACATAATTCTAATCCTAAACATGAATAATCATTTAATCAGCACCTATAAACAAATTAAAATACCTACCAAATCATAATATAAATTACAACTATCAACATCCCCACACTTAAATTTTACTTGTCCTTAAGCAAAACAAATACAAATACAAACTCAAATGCACTAAACAATAACACAAACATTCATGCACATGCACTAATAATATAATGACATATAACTTCACGAAACCAATTTAACCTCAAACAACAATCATTTAAGTTGTTTCAACATATTAACCTATGCAATTTATGAATAAGAACTTTGGATTGAATATACATATTAATCAAGAAATTAACATCTTATTCATTCACCTAAAGCATTTGTACACACACATTGATAATTAGTAGTCAATCAAAATTGCAACTATGACTAAGTAGCTTTTCATGAAAATTATTGCTATTTTCAAAGATCAGTAGGATTTATTTATCAAAACATCACTTTTTTTGATAAAAGGTAAATAAATTAAACCAATAAGTTTATGTACACGGTCCTTAGGGCATATCCTGACCAAAGGTTGTAATAAAAAACATCAATGTCATCTATATAGTAAAAAACATCAAAAGGTAATAAGTTCATTAGGATAAATCCTATACAAGATCTTATATATTAAAGACTTTATTTTATATACTATATCAAAGCTCGTAAAAGAAGCATAATCTAACTAAATAGAATTTCTTGTCTTCCACACCATATAGATGGTACACACAAATGCCAATCGTGCAGCTTTGCTTCTTTGGCATGCTCCAGTGTAGTCTCTCCTATTCCACTTGATGGCTCTAGACAGAGTAGACGTAGCCCTTGTCAAACCCAGCCAACCTCAAATAGCACTCCATACATCACGTGAAAAAGAACATCTAAAAAAAATGATCAATAGCTTCTTGTACAGCACCACACAATCTACAAGTCGGAACTATATCAAGGAATGTCAAGTTATCTTTGTTGGTAGTCGATTACGAAGACTAAGCCATGTAATAAAGGAGAACTTAGGTGGAATATAGTTTTTCCAAATAAAGGACATCTAGGGCTGTCTATTATGCTTTAACCGAAGCAGCTCATACACATTCCTTGAGAAGAGGGCTCCATTTATATATAGTCCCTGTAACCTATTCACCACCTCCCAACGACCACCCATCCCATCCATCAAAGTATTTCAAATTAAATCCAACTTCTTCATCAAGGGTAAGTCTCAGTTTAAAGGTTCCCAGTCCCAAATTAATGATCCCCTTAAGTACACCTCATGAATCCAGCTCACCCATAGTGAATCATCTTTGGAATGAATGTTCCAAAGTACTTTAGCTAGCAAAGCTGAGTTCCATACTTTACAATTCTTCAATCCCAGTCTACCTTCATCTTTTAATACACATATATTGTCCCATGCCACCCTAAAGTGGTTACCACCCCATAAGAACAACCTACAAATAGAGGTTATTCTCTCAAGGATAGACACCAGAATGGGGAACGCCTGAAGCCAAAAAGATTGTACACCTTGAATTACGGATTTAATCAGCTCAATTCTGCCAGCATAGGATAGAATCTTACCATTCTAGTCATTTATATAAGTCTCAATGGATTCAATCAACACAGAAAATTGAGCCATCGAAACCTTCATAGGTGCCAAAGGAACCCCCAAATATCGAATAGGAAATTCCCCCACAGGATATTCAACCATCTCCACAATGTCATCTCTATCTTTACCAAAAACTCCAGCCAAGTATAAATTTGATTTAGAAGGGCTCACCTTCAGCCCTGATACCCCTTCCAACTCTTTCAAAGCATCCACCAAAATTTTAATAGAGCCGATATCTCCTCTCGAAAATAACATTAAATCATTAGTAAAAGCAATGTGGGAGATGCCAAGCTTATTACACTTCAGATGGAAATTAAAATGTGTAACATCCCGTTACCCATGTTGAGATTATAATAGTAAATATGAGATATTATAAAGAAATTAGAAAATGCATTTTATGCTTATGCATGATATGATATGCTCATATTCATGAATATTGAATTTTTACATATGAAAATAATGGTACATGCATTTATAGACATTCCGGGTATAATTGATTTATAATTGAATTGTGAATGTGATTTTGTGGAGCATTATGGTTTTTATATGTTGAAAATTGATTTGGAGAGTTTGTTTAGTAATTTACAATTTTTGCAGAATTTTAGAAAAATTTCTAAAAATTTGGGTAATTTTGGACTAGGAAAAAATTGCCAAGTGGCAAGACAATGGATAAATAGCAGTAGAATTAAGAGTCAAATGCTAGTGAAATTTTTTATAAATGACATTTGGGTTTAATGACATATGTCATTGAAATTTGGAGACAATTGGAGTAGAAATTGTAGTTAAATAGACTAGTTGTTAAAAAGGGTCCAAACGGGACCATAGGAGAGTGACAAGTGGCAGCAACACTTGTCACTGCCACTCCCCTTTTGACTTACACGAAAATTTCAAATAAAAGACCAATTAATTGTGTCTTTCACTTGTTTTCTTGTCTTCTCTTCGTTACTTCCTTCTTCACTCTCACCTTTCATGATTTTGAATCTCCAAGCCTTCATTAACAGTGAAGCTTGCTTTCATCTTTCACTCATCACTCCCATCTTGCTTTCTTCTTCATTTCTCACCAAAGACCGAACCTCCCAAACTCCATGATAATGTACGTGGGTTGTATGAGAAGCTAGGGTTGGTGCTCTTTTGAAGGATTTGAAGAGAAATCAAGTAAGTTATATGTTGATTTTCATGGGTTAGTGTAAATAGAACTTATATGTGGAGTAATTTGAGATTGATGGATTGGTTATGAAATTGTGTGTATGTGTCGTGGATGAAGAATAAACATTGATGATGTCCTATTTGAGTATTTGATTTGTTGATAATTGATAAGTTGTTGTTGAAATGATTTTTTTGAGATGGAAAGTTCATTATGATAAATGTATATATGATGTGTTTTTGTTTTTGGTGTATATCATCATGCATGGATTTTAAATTGTGTATAGATGATCTTGAATTGTAATTGGAATATTATTGAAGAAGAAATGAGGTGGATATAAGTTAGAAGTGGTAGATTAAGCAAAAGAAATGATTTAGGAAGAGATTGATGAGGAAATGTGTTAGTTATAGTGGTTCAACTGAACATGCGTCAGTTTTTTGGACATATCTTGATCTAAAGATATCCAGATAGGATGATTGTTGATTTATATTAAACTAGAGACGAATGGCTACAATTTTCTTGATGAAATTGAGTTTGACTTCTGGCTTTAAGAGTGTTGAAAATTGTCTTCAAGTTGAGTTTCAGATTTTGTCTGTGTTTCTGAATAGTATAGAGTAAATTGTTTATAACTTTCAGAAAATTGAGACAAATTGTATGAACTTAGCTTCTTTATAATCTTAAGACATAGATGAACAATTGTTTAGAAGACAACTTTGCCAAAAAACCTCATTTTCTAGGTGTAAAATGGATGTGAAGTTCAACAAAGAAAATAAAAGAAAGAAGGAGTATTGCATCAGCCTAGAAGCAGGTCGCGATCGCGACGCGTCACGGACGCGACTCTACTGGGTGATCGTGGAAGTCATGATTACGATGTGTCACTATCGCGATACTGCTGGTTAGTTACGACAGTTGCGATCGCAGCGCGACTCCAAAGGTGATACGCAGAAGATGCCTTTCAAACATATGTTGGTGTTATGATGATATCTTGAGCTGTAGATGTCCAAATAAGGTGATTCTTAATTAAAATTAAACTAGAGACATAATTATACAACTTTCTTGAAGACGTATAAAGTTAATTCTGTCTCTAAGATTTTCAAATTTTGGTGAGAAATAGAGTCTGGATTGAGGTTATAGTACTACCCGAGACAGAACTTTCATTTTGATGTTTTCATAAAAACTGAATGGATATAGGCAAAATCAGAAAAAGGTGTCTTCACAAAAGTTGTATTTCATTCTCTTATCTTTCAGTTGGTATTACGTTTGTAATTTTTAGATATATGAGTTGAAAGTTATGAGTTGTACAATTTGAGGGTATGATCATGAACTAACCAAAAATTCATTTATACATAGTCTGTGGTATTTTGAGCATAACTCATAGGATACTGAATCAAATTGAGCGATCTCAGTGTCATTATAAACTTAAGAGATAGAAGAACAATTTTCTAGAAGAAATATCCTCAAATGGCTTCATTTTCTGGGTCAAAAAGAACTTGGAAAGTTGACCCAAATGTGGGTCTTAGGAAAAATCTGAATTGAAGAAATGAGTTATGAATTTTGATTTTTATGGTCTTATTGAGATATAAACCACAAGTGTAAATGATACTTATGTGAGTTGGAAATATGTATGATTATGTGATGAGAATAATGGAAAGATACTTGGGATTGGCATTGAGCATGCATTGTACATAGTCCATATATACATTTGTGCTTAAATAAATACTTAAAATTGTGCAAAGTTGTAATGCGTGTGTGCAATATGTGTATTGCATAATGTTGATGTTCAGGACAAACATACACATCCAGGCGTTTCTGGATCATGGAAGCCAATGCTAATCTGGAGCGTACTGTGAGTCAACCTAGATGGTCTCATTTCATTATTTGTTCTGATTTCAATTTTTACATTGAATGACTACGATTATGATTATTATGCAATGAGAATATGATTGATATGAATGTGAATTGCTTATGTTGATGCCGGAAAATGAAGGTCCGAGACT
>JAOTJB010000007.1:17259169-17274357 GCA_027123815.1 Erythroxylum minutifolium | reverse complement strand
TCCTTTCTAAGGAACCAAATATTATATCTCCTCTCCAAAAACAATGAATCAATGAGTCTTTCTCTTACTTTTGATTTGTTTTCCTCTTTAATAAAGTAAATTTTGATTTTCCACTTTCCTCCTCTTGGGCCCACTAAGTTTTTGTTTTTTCAACTCTGCAGATTGGCTTGCCTAAAATTGAAGAATGAAGTACGTTTTTCCTATGTGATATGAAAAACTGTAGTCTTGTATTAGTTTTGCAAACTTTCAGATTTTGCCGCATTCGTTTCTAACATAATAAAAAATAGAAAAATTAAACGTATCAAAATAAATCAACACCGATATTTGTTAACACAGTTCGGTATACCTTGCCTACATATGCGAGGCTCTCATCCAGCTTAATTCTTTCACTAACGATAATATTTTTATACAAGGCTTTACTGAGCTAACACCACTCAACCCTTAACAGTATCGTTCTAACAACCCGTGAAAAAATTTCACACTCAATAGTTCCAATGCCTCGTACTAACCCTAACAGAAGAGTTTCTCAATCAATGTTTGATGAAAACGAAATAAAATAAATAATTTAAGTGATTAAACAAAATTCAACATAAACGAAAACATTTGAGATAAAAAGTAACTCCCCCAAATATTCGGCTTCATCAACAAAAGAAATGGAAGTTGTCAACTAAGAAATACGCTATGAATATTTGATATAGTCACTGAAATATCCTACACATAGCAGCCATAAAACGTTTCAAATCAACAAACATTTCTTTACCGAAACGTTAACTCAATAAAGCCAGCTGCAGAAAATCACACAGTCAACCAAAACCACAACCTTAAAATTATGTTATCCCTTAATAAAAAAATTTAGCAACACCCAGAAAAACTAGCTGTCCAAACTCCCCAATCAACAACAAGGTCAGCCCACAAAATTCATGCAATAACATAAAACACAACAGCAATATATGGACCAATAAATCAACGTAAACTTAGTTATAAAAGATTACCTAAGATAGGCCTCAAAAGTCATTCAGCAGAAGAAGAAAAACACAGGCATGATCGATAATAAACCTAGCTACAACATCATGAAACCTTGGCAGAAAGTTGCAGCTACACACATAAACCAATCAACATGTTTTTTACATCATTCAATGAAGACATATCAAACCTTTTATTTTCCCACTTTAGCAAGGAGTCTAGAAGGTAGGTCACACGCAAGGAGTTAAAACTTCCAATCACACACGCAGGAAGTCCCAAACTTAGAGTCATACACCCGAGCTCCACAAACTATAGGAATCTCACGATATCCTTCATTCACCAGCGTAATCCCATCAATCACACATCCAAACTAGACTTCTTTTACACTCTTACCATTATCCAACAACAAAGTGATGCACTCATACTCCTATCAAGATAGACTTCTTTCACATGTGAACCATTATCTAAAAATCCAATTCAAATAAAAAATTATCACATAGCTACACCTCATTTTAATTTTAATTTTAAGATTTGCAATATCTTGAAGATATAATAATAAAAAATGCCAAAATTAAATAATAAGATATATAATAAATATCTTAACAATCTCCCCCTTTTTGGCATTTTTGTCACAAATAAGAAACTTCCCCTTTATCCTACATCAAGTTCTAAAGAACCTCCATCAAATTCTTTAAATTCAAGAAACATCTAAAGAAACAATAATGAACAATCATCCAAAGTTCTCCCCCTTGGGACAAAAAGATACCAAAAAATAAGACTAATAGTCACGAAGATACCTTAAAATCTCCCCCTGAATTGAACAATCACCAAAAACAATCTGATGTATCTCCCTTGGGACAAAACAATGTCAAAACAAGAATCCTTTAATGTGATCAATCTTAGCGAATAAAAAACATAAGAATCATTTCAATTCCATCTTCATAAGACTGATCAAATTTGTAAAGCCCATCATCAAGCATAGCGTCATGTACACATCAATCAACTGAACCTTAGATAACTCATAAATAAAAACTCAGAAAGCCTAAATGATAACTCCTTCGAACCCCCTTTTTTGTTTTTTTAATAAATAGCATCAAACTATACTTCGAAAATGTAAAGCACACAATCCCTGTGCCCCTCGAAGAAATTCAAACCTGGGCTTATTCCTTGTCACATTATCTCGGTCATCAACTATCTAATTGATTTCTTTATCTGAAGTAACCGAATTATCCTCAGTCTGAACAGTTTCTTCAAACGTAGTAACTAACTGTGAATCTGGACAATTTCTTGTTTTTTTCCTTCATTACGTCTTTGTGCTTGTACTTGACCCTTTCTAGCACAAGAGTGCTCCAGTAATATGAGTTGCTGTTGGAAATTTAATTGAGAGTGTCTAGATTTTTGGTTTTGACCCCTTTGAAACATCATTTGTAATAACTTGTAATATTTCGATCTTATGTGCCCGATTACTTCACAAAACTGACATGTAGGTATGAACCTCCAATTTTTCTTTGAGATTTCTCCTTGGACATATCTGGTCGCACCAATTTTCTCACCATTCAACTTGAAACATTCACCTCTATAACCAATTCCTTAAAGGTCTCTTTTAGTCTTATCAATTTTCAACAACTTTTCTAGCTTTTCGGTACCTCCATTTAACATTCTTATTCCCTTTTTTGTACTGACCAGTTTCAATTTTGTTTCATTAAGCTCATCTAATGTAGACAATAACTTCTTCTCTAGATCTAGAATGATGTTATTCATGGAAGAGTTTTCCTCCTTTAACTTCTCATTTTTTCTTACATGTTTGGACCCATTTAGCATACACTAATTTATAGACTTCATAAATACCTTCCTTTTTATCATCTGAAGTACAGTCATCACTGTCATAATCTAATATTGAGCTTTGAGATGATTCGTCTGCGTTTTTTCCATAATTTTCTGATTTACTCACGTTTTCATCATTAGTTACTTCCTTCTTAGTTGTTGTAAAGCAAGTAACTGGACTTTTGCTGTATAACGCAACTAACATAGCACTATTCACAGCTTCTTCTTCACTACCATCCTCACTTCCAGATTCATTCTCACTCCAAGTGCTTATATAGGACTTCCCTTTTCTGTTCTTCAAGGTGTTAACACATTCCACTTACATAGGTCTGAAGCCTTGACACTCATGACATTGAATTTTCTTCACTTTTCTTTCACCCTTTTGAGTTTTCCCTTATTGTTTGAAATTACTATTTGATGAGCTCCCACCATTTTGCCTAAAATAGGATCTATCCTTCTTCACTTTCTTTAATCATTTGCTGAAATTTCTTGTCAATAACTCCATATCCTCATTCTCATCAGATTCATCTCCTAAGTCATTCACGAATTTACAAATCTCAACTTGCAATGCCAATCTTTTGTTCTTCTCTCAATTATCCCTCAACAATTCATCTCAAAGTTAGTAAGAATCTCAATTACCTTATCCAAAGATAATTAAGTGATATCATGGGCTTCTTCGATGGCCACAATTTTTGATATGAACCTCAGAGGCAACGATCTCAATGTCTTTTTAACCAATTTCAGGTTAGAATACTTCTTCCCGAGTTGATGTGCTTGCTTTGCTATGTCATGCAGTCTCTCATGAAAGTCTCTAATGGTTTTACTCCCATCCATCTTTAGCTCTTCAAATTTCACAGTCAACATCTGAAGTTTTGAGGCTTTCATAGATTTCGATCCTTCATGTATAATTTACAAAGTGTCCCATATTTCTTTCACCGATTTACAAGCTGATATCATAGCAAAGTGACCTTTATCAACTACATTGAAGATGGCGTGCAAGGCTTGAAAATTTCCAAGCGCTCTCTCTTTTTCAGCCCTTGTCCACTTAAATCATCTTTAAACACTACTTCTCCCTTTTCATCAGTCGTCACTGGATATTTAAAACTGAGTTCCATGCTTTTGTTCCTTGTGCTTGAATGAATACTTACATCCGTGATTTCCATGTAGGATAATTTGAATCATCTAATAATGGTGGTCTGATGATTGATGCCCCTTCTCTTATAGCCATAATTACAAAATAAGGATCTTTACCGACTTGATGTACTAAGTTCCGATTAGGTGACCCGCTCTGATACCAATTGAAAAATCGTAGGGCTGTATTAGTTTTGTAAACTTTCAGATTTTGCCGCAGTCATTTCTAGCAAAATAAAAAAAGGAAAAATTAAACGCATCAAAATAAATCAACACCAGTATTTGTTAATGCAGTTCAGCACACTTTGCTTACATCTTCGGGGCCTTTACCCAGCTTAATGCTTTCACTAACGACAATAGTTTTATACAAGGCTTTACTGAGCCAACACTACTTAACCCTTGACACTATCCCTCGTCCTCTAAACCTGTAAAAGAATTTCACACCCAATAGTATGACTGCCTCGTACTAACCTCAACAGAGGATTTTCTCAAACAATGTTTAATGAAAACGAAATAAAATAAACAACTCAAGTGATCAACATAAACGAAAACACTTGAGATAAAAAGAACTCTCCTAAATATGCAGCTTCATCGATAAAAGAACGGGAAGTTGTCAACCAAGAAATCTGCTATGAATCTTTAATATAGTCACTGAAACATTCCACGTATAGCAGCCACAAAACGTCTCAAATCAACAAACATTTTATCACCAAAACGTTAACCCAATAGAGCCAGCTATAGAAAATCACGCAATCAACCAAAACCACAGCCCCAAAATTATGCAATCCTTAACAGAAAAATTCAGCAACACCCAAAAAAACTAGCTGCATAGACTCTCCAATCAACAACCAGGACAGCCCACAAAAATCGTGCAAGAACAGAAAAGACAACAGCAATATATGGATCAATAAATCAATGTAAACTTGGTTGCAAAAGATTATCCAAAATGGCCCTCAAAAGTCATTCAGTAGCAGAAGAAAAACAAAAGCATGATTGACAATAAACCTAGCTATAACATTATGAAACCTTGGCAGAAAATTGCAGCTACACACATACACCAATTAACATGTTTTTCACATCATTCACCGAAGACCCATCAAACCTTTTGTTTTCCCACTTCACCAAGGAGTCTAGAAGGCAGGTCATGCACGCAAGGAGTTAAGACTTCCAATCACGCATACAGGAAGTCCCCGACTTGGAGTCACACACCCAAGCTACACAAACTTCAAGAATCTCACGATATCCTTCATTCACCAGCATAATCCCATCAATCACACATCCAAACTAGACTTCTTTTACACTTTTACCATTATCCAACAACAAGTGATGCACACATAACCCTATTCAAGATAGATTTATGTAAACTATTATCCAAAAATCCAATTCAAATAAAAAATTATCACATAGTTACACCTAATCTTAATTTGAATTTTAAGACTTTTAATATCTTGAAGATCCGATAATTAAAATATCAAAATTAAATAATAAGATATATAATAAATATCTTTAACACGGAAGCTTAAGATATTTTGCTTGCTGCAATTTTGATCTCATTGAATACCTAGAAATGCCTATTTCTAGTTTTTAGAACTTTCAAAATTTGACGATTTTTTTTTACATTAGGTATCTTAGCTTAGTCGGACTAATCCTAAGGCTTTAAAACCTCACCTCAAGAACCTTAGATGATATAAATCTGGAACCTCAAGATCCTTCAGGTTCCTACGTAGCCTGTACACTTCTGCGTACAAGGAGTCGTCACATACTTGATTGGTTGACTACTGATTGATCGCTGGCTTCCTACTCAGCATCAGGTTCCCAGCAGCCCTCGGGTTCTCTAGTAGCTTCAACTCTCACACTGCCGCTGAAAGGGAGACGTCCGTAATTGATTTGATCGAGGAGCTGTGCCTAGGAGACTAACGGATCATCAATAGGACGTGACTCAAACTCCAAACCTCTTATAAAAGAGAGCCTTAAGTGAAGAGCTGAAGCCATTAGGCCATTTAAAAAACATGTAAAATTGTTGGGTTTAGAATATACATCGTAAGTGTGCGTTTAACAGCTGGTTTATAAGCGATCATTGTTTTGAAACTCAGTCATGTTAATGCAGCTTTGCCGATCTTCACTAGAATCTACCGCACAACATATATGCCATTCTTGGAGGAAAGCAGAACCATTAGAGTTTTAGGGTAATGTAATATAATGACGTGTAGAAGTCTTAATAAAATGAAGAGTTAGAGGGCTGTCGTCATAGAGTCCAGCTATTCCCTGGTTTTCTTTTCTTTGTTTTCTTTTCACATCAAGATCTTGAATTTTAGTGAGGATATTAGGATTTGAGTTCTTTATAGTCAATTCAGCAGCTGAAATGTGTGCATGTGATTTTGCGGGAGGTTGGTGTTTTGGTTTCTTTTTCCTGATTTTAGGTGTGGTTTCTTTCTTTTTTTTCTTTGCGAATTTTGTTTCTTTGCCGCTTTGATTCGTTTCTTCTTTGAGTTTCCCTAGCAGATCCGGTATTCATATGTTGCTTTTCTTTGGATGGCCTCCCACACTTGATAGAACAGCATAGGGAGAGACCTCTAGGCATATAATCCTTAGTTCAGATCTGCTCTTTGTTCTTTTCAAATTTTTAATCTTAATCTTAATTTTATTTATATACATATATATGTCATCTTTGTTTCAGTCATTTGTTCTTATTTTATTTATATAAAGTTTTTGCTTCAAATGCGGTCTTCAGATTGTCTTCAACTTTCAAGTAATCGAATTGTTTTGATCAATGTAGGAAAGCTTACCTCCTGTGTTCCTGTTTCGTTTTGTTTTGGCCTGCCGTTTGGTTTTTGGCGTCATGACAAGTTTGGACTTTGGTTAAGCCACTAAGTGATTGTATGAAGGGAAAAGGAATGCAATATTAATTTTTGTGATTTCTTATCTGTGTATTTTAGCTGTTCTGACTCTTTGTTTTTGCAATTGTTTGGTAATTCAGGACAACGGACTAAACACTACACACTGTTAATTTGAAATAGTTTAAGGTCCAGAGCTTAAGTATGATGGTTGTTGATTTGAAATATCTGGGTCTTGGGATAACATCGATGCTAACCTTTGTACATTCTTCTTTTTCTTTCAAGTGTTTATTTTAGGGATAGAGGAATCAAGGATAATTTCATCAAGGAATAGACGCTGAAACAGGAAACACTGAGGATCTATTAGGTAAAATCTTGTCCATTCATCCAGTGCCTCTTCATAAAGTATAACTCAGTTGATATTTGCAAAGATATTTTGCTTTGACGAATTTTGCTTGAGATTCTCACTAGTTTCTTTGGTTTCTTTTCTTTTGTTATTTGACCAATAATGTCTTGTTTCTATCACATCAAGAAGCAAGCAACTTTTTTAGACTATTTGTTGTGGTTTTCAATTGTTATTTAATGCTGAGGATTATGCCTTCTTTTAATTTGGATTACTTCAGGTTGCTCAAATGATAAAGTATGTACGAAGTCTCAAAATGACTAATAGTGTTTTCACCTTTTATGCTTTACAATAGATGCAATCTTGAAATTAGTTGAATAAATCATTCTATCTAATTCTTGAACCTTGTTTTCCTATATTCTTCTTACATCTTACATTTGCGTAATTAATCTTCTAATTTATTGTGTATGCATTTGTGATGCCAACTCAATTGGTTTTATATATTCTCTAACATACCCCCTCAAGTGAAAGCTCTTTGGGCTTGAAACTTGCACAAGCCCACTTTACCTTGTGCTTAATTTAATAGGTGGGTGGTAGGATTCGAACTCACTACCACTTGGTCACAGAGGCTCTGATACCATGTTAAGTGACCATTTTTCACACAACAGCTTAAGCTATTGTGTGAGGCCAACTCAATTGGTTTTATATATTCTCTAACAGCATTCAAGCATAGTTCGGCTATCTCCCTTTATTTTTATGGTGAACTGTAATTTCTAGTAGTTCAACAGGTTAAAAGTTACATTAGAACCCCCAAGCTAGGTTAAACAAGGTTGTATTGTCTTAGGTTACTCAATTTTGTATTTGAACTCCTCTTCTTCGTCTCTTTTCTGTAGAAAGCTAGGAACTTGACACCTCACTGCCCCTTCTGTGCTGTTGCTTAATTTTTGTTTTGTGGAGACATGTGATGCTTGCTTGGTGGTTATCTCTGAATTATTTTGGTAATTTCCTAAATCTATGTGAATGATTGTTCCGGTGAGTTTATGGTTGTTTCTTGACAACATGTGGTCCAATAATGTTATTTTGATCTCCTTTAATTATTCTCAGATTATGCGATGTAGTTGTCTTTTTCCTAGATATGTTTTGTTTGCCATGGTATGAGGTTTTGTTTATGATGTTTGGGCATGCTGTTCCATAGTAATTTGGAGTTGGGATTATGCATAATCTTTCTTAGTTGTGGTTGACGTTTTTTGTTTCCTTTTCTGTTAGTTGACACAATTGCATTTTTGTATGATTTGTGTGTTCTCATTGAGAAATTGATACTGGTTATGTTACACCACCCTCATTTGAGCTCTGGATAGTGATATGGCTTTCTTTTCATGATATTCCATCATCTTTTAAATTTTTTACCTTTATTTCTCTAATATTAGGACAATAGTCTTTGTGTTAATGTCTTTTTGTAGCTTTCGTATAAGTTTGTTATGTTGAGTTTGGACAAACTGTTCTGAATAATTCGATGGCATGATTTCATGGTTTTATGTTGATTTGATTTTTCCTTTGCCTTTCCCTTTGATAAGCTTGTTGTTCATAAGTCTGCTGGAAGCCATTCTGTTTTGATATTTATTTGAGTTGGGCCAGCTGATTATTGTGGGTTTTTTGTTTGAATTTTTACTTCTGTTCTTCTTAGGATCTTGGATTTTTGGTTTCAGTTTATATTTTCAACCTCTTTTTTTTCGTTTGTTTAGGACAGGCTCTTATTTTAGTTGAGATCTTGAACACTGAGTCAATTTTCTTCTCTTATGGCGTGTTTATCCAATATTCTGCCTCTTGGTCCCCTAGGTTAACTGTGTGCAGTGAAAGTTTGTTCACAATACTGTATGTAATTAAGCCTTCCTTTCTTTCTTTCCAATCGTCTTGTTCATTTTCGGTCTTAATTATTTGCTCATGGTTTGATTTTGGTTTTATTTACTTTTACTTTTGCCATCACTTTAATGTGATTCCTATAATTGACCATGTTGTTGATTTTGGTTTTATTTAATCTAATTTTTGCTTTTCTTTATGATGATTTCCTGATTACTAGTTGGTTTAAAGGCATTTTGTTCTCCAATTTTGCTTGGTTGTGGGCTGCTGGTGTTTGAATATATTTTAGCATGTAAGGGATTGGGCCCTTGAGTTTTAAGAAAGCCTGAGGTGTCATCTAGATTAATTATGATATTGGACCTTATGTGCCTTAAGAGTCTCACCATTTAATTTATTGGGTTTTGGCTCATGAACTTTTTCACGTTGGTTTGGTCTGGTTTTCACTAAGCTAAGAACATTCCTAGGAAGCAACATCACTTAGATCATATCAACTGTACAGCAAAGGAGGCTAAAGCTTGAAGAATTTTGGCTCAAGATTTTCTTTTCCTTTCTGCGGCGGCTGTAGATCTATACAAGCGTGATTCGAAGCAAGTTTGTAGGTGTACCTTTTAACTTTTGCATGGAATAAGTGCTTCTAATTGTACCTTTGTTCAGATTTTGGTGCTTGAATTTTTGTAAAAAGTTGAAAACACGGTGGCTAGACAACTTGGCGGTAAATTTACATGTTTCAATAAATTTAATTTAATAATGAAATGATCCCAACTTTTGTTATTTAACAACAATTAAAATAAATAAAATGAATCAAGTTGTTTTTGGATGGAAACATAAAATGTGAAAGAGAAAAAGAAAAGTCAAATTTCAAGAGGTTCATGATGTTAGTTTCTTGGATCTTGAACTGTCATCTTTCTAAAGGGAATAGTATATCACATTTTGTTGCTTGTGTGTTCTTGATTATTTGAACTTCTTGATGTGGCCATTTTTGTCTGTTTGGGTAACTAGAGAATTAGAAGACTAATAAAAGGGATGAATTATTATTGTGTCTTTTTAAGATCTAGCTTTCTAAGACTAAAAGATCAGTTATGTTTCTTTTTAATAATAAAAATCAACGTTTTTAATTGTTATCACGAGTCTTGTTTTGGCATAAAAAGTCAGTTTTATTTTGCTAAATGTTTCCTTTTTGAACTTTTCTTATCTATTTACTTGTTATCTTCTTCGTTTCACTTATTAATTTATCTAGTTCTTTTTTTATTAATAAAAAGTTATTCCTTTAAATCCTTTCTTTTGTAATGGGGTTTTAATATATAAAACTTAAGTTCCAACAATCCCTTCACCTTTCGACTGTCCAATAAATTTCTAATGGACAAAGAAAATATCTCTCAAATAGTATTTTTTAAAAAGAACCTTCCCAACTCTCTTTTCTTCAATAAGTGTCCCGAGTTTTTTTTTTTTAAATACAAAGTATTAACAGTTCTATAGGGGGAGCTAAGGGTGCCTAATAGCTTGCCTTGGCTACAAACTGACCATCAAACCCATTTCTTTGGTTCTGACCAGTTTGTTTTTCTTTATTTTTTCCCTTAAATAAAATAAAGTGGAAACTCTTCTACTTTCTTTAATAAAATGCTGCTCAATGGTATGCATTATAACCACAAACACGTCACACACGAGTCATATACCTTATGTTGATTTTATAGCCTATGATCCTTGATTTCCAGTAAGCCTAGCTAGCCATCTCTAACTGTTAACGAACAATTAGTTAATAATTCGTCTCTCTGTTTAATTACGTGATTCCAGTTTAAAGTTAAAATGACATTATCCAACTTCCATATTCTCTTTTTGTCCTACATAGCAGCCTAGGATGGCAATCGCACGAACGGGGGTGTACGTCGATGATTATCTTGAGTGTGAGTTTCTCCATTTCATGTATACTTTTTGAACTTCTTTGTTCTTTTTTGTAATGTAAAATCAATGTCTGATCTCAAATTGGACCTCTGAATATCAAACGTCAAACAGATGCAAGTACATTACCAGCTGAGCTTCAAAGGCTTCTTAATACCATCAGAGAACTTGATGAGAGATCCCAATGTAAGCACCAGTCAAGCCATATTACTCAGAAGTCCGTGTGTAATTTATGAATTTATATGGAATTTTTGGTTTTGGGATTCTGTTATTTGCAATTAGCACTTGAACATGCATAACGCTCATCTAAGTAGTGTTTGTTTTATCTGCCGATGCAGAGGATATATGTGATTCTACAGGTAATCGTTTTTATCTTTGATTAATTTGTTGTATCTTGTCTTAATTTAAGTGTTAAGTATGCAAATAGATCGACAGACGTGTATGGTGTTATTGACTCCATTTACTTGCGTGTGGTTTGACGTGATTATTTGCATTTCATTTACTTCTTGTTTAGGTGATCATGTCTGTATATGGTTTATTTATGGACATCTTTTTTCTTTTCGTTGAAAGCCATGATAAATCAAACAAGACAGCAAACGAAGTACTGTTTGGGTTTAGCCGCACAGAGCTCAAAGAAAGGAATTGGTACCAATTATGGCAATAATAGTGAAGAGGATGATGTGATTGAGAAAATGAGGAAGGAGATTGAAGTAAATCAAGATAGCGCGTTGAGCTTGTGCACAGAGAAGGTTTTATTGGCACGGCAAGCTCATGACCTTGTAAGCTTTGTTTTTCTTTTTTTTTTGTGTAACTAGATCTTTGATCTTTATCTTCCTTTTCTTTCGCTACTTGGGTTGTCCAAAAAATCACCTGTGGAAACATAGGAGAAGGCACGTACAACTGTTTCAGTGAATATAATTGAAGTTACAATTGTCTTTGATGAGTTATATGATAGTCTCTAAGCACCGCTCAAACACAGGTCATTCACAGTTAAGTGCTTTTACAAAACTTAGGCTGTTCTGCTTCTTATAACATCTTTTAGTATAATGTTAAGACGTAATTCAATATAATGGAACAAAGAGGTGTCCACGTGCATGAAACTCCCACATTGTAGCACCTGGGGAACTCAAAAGGCATGGAGCTTTTCCTGTATGATAGTTATTTACAAGAACTTACCTTATTCTTTTCCATTTTAAGCCTTCCACAGTTTTTAACTTAGCTGTTATGACCCAACTTTGACTCTCTGGATCTATTCACTTCTACTTTTTTTTTGTCTTCCCCTGATCAACTGCATTGGTCAGGTTACTTTCTCTGAAAATCACAATACAGAAAAGGAATTTCACTCAATTTTTTTAAGTTTGAAAAGAAAAATTAGCAAGCAGTAAAAGACAGGGAAGCCTAATTATAAAACCATTTCTTTTAAGAACGTTCATAAGATCTTTGAAAGTGGAGCCAGAAAATAAGATCTTCTCTTCTTTTTTAATCTAAATTTATGTTTTACCACTATCCAACATTAATGATGTGTATTTAGATGTTTATAAATGTTTTGCATTCATACTAGGCCTCTTTGTATCTACAGACCAATTAATTTATATTTGAAGTTAATGCAGATGAAGTTATTGATCCAGTGTGATTTAGAGTCAGTTATAGTTATATCACTGCACAAGTCTTTAACTCCTATTCTGATTAATTCATAACGGACTAACAGTTTTGGTATTTCTACAGATAGACAGCCATATTAAACGACTCGATGAGGATCTGAACTATTTTGCTGAAGATTTGAAGCATGGTATGATGGATACGTCCATATTCATGCAACTTGAATGTCTTGTGCCCCCAAATGCTAACCCTGTCGCATGCCTATATCCTAAGATTAAATTAACACTTTGACTTACCTCTCAAAGTAATTCCACCTGTAATGATTACTTTGAACATCAAAGCTTTTGGCTGTTAAAAATTATCTGGCTTATCATAATATCATACCAAGCTAACATGTTCTCCTATCTTGTTTCGCAAAGTTAGTTGAATTAATTCTTTTTCTTGAAAGTTATATCAAACTACTCTTTGTCGTAATGCTTTCAGAAGGTAAAATACCACCAGATGAGCCAGCAATTCTTCCCCCTCTACCTATAACAGTTCCTAAAGTGGAAAAGCGCAAGCCATTCTATGGAACACCTCCATCCAAAAGGACTGATTTTCGAGATAGGGATTGGGATCGTGACAGGGATTTTGAGCTTATGCCTCCCCCAGGAAGTCATAAAAAGGAATTTGCCATTCCTGTTGATGTTGATCAACCCATTGATCCGAATGAACCTACCTATTGCGTCTGTCATCAGGTTTTGCACTGTTGTTTGAAGTTAGCTTGCCTTGCAGTTGGTTTATGGCTTTTTGCACTGTATTGCAAAAGCTCCAGATCATTGAACTCCCTTGATTTTGACTTTTAGGTGTCATTTGGGGATATGATCGCCTGTGATAATGAAAATGTAGGTTCCTTTTCCTTGATTTCTTTTTCTAAATCTTCAATTTCCCTTCTCTTTTCTTCTAATTGGAGTTCATTTAGGTGATTGTCTATGTTTTGCATGTTTTTCCAATTGAGGCACATATGTCTTGTCCAGTATGTGATGATGCAATGCCAATTGAAGTTTGTGTGTAGATTTGCTGATAGTGGGCTCACCGCTCACATGATATGACTACCCTAAATTTCACTATTAAATACATGAATTTGTTACTTGCAAATGTTTCCCCTTTCTCAATGAAGGGCATAAGTTTACTTGGCCTAATCAACCCAAATTTTGTTCCCTTTACAGTGCCAAGGAGGGGAATGGTTCCACTACTCATGTGTTGGGCTGACACCAGAGACGAGATTTAAGGGAAAGTGGTTCTGTCCGACCTGCAGACTGCTGCCGCAATGTCGGTGATTATATTTGTTTCCATTTGCTTTCGTGAATTCTCATTTTTATTGTAAGGCATGCATTTGATGAAATAGATCAGGTTTTATTGCAAAGTTGATATGAAATGAAACTCTTCGCCCTCAGTGCCATCTGTTCCTTTAAAAGTAAGCCGGTGGATATAGACTGCTGTCTCTGTGCCCACTACTCTGAAAGAAGTCAAGGGACGAGGCTTCCTGTAAATTATCTGAAGGCCCTGAGAATGCAAGTGAAACGTTACTAGAGAAATACGGACAGCATGTTACTGTTTTAAATTTTGAAATGAATCTTGAATCACGGTGTCCTTCATACATTTTTATGTCCAAGCTGGAACCTGTCTTACGTACCATGGACTATAAAAATATCATACAAATTTTTGTCCAGATGGCAACGGCGTCCAGTCCAGGGAGACTTGTTTTGCTATCTTCTTTTAAAGTCATTTTTAGTGGCATCGTTAGTGCTCTGTGGCCATTTTTCACGTACACGCTGTGCCATTCCAGCCCATTCTCTGAATTAGGATCTCGTGGTTGCCAACTAGTTTTTGGAAATCATCTCTGTTATCGGATGAAAAAACATGGCATTCCTTTTCTCTAAAAACGTTTTCGAAAACTGCAGTAATCGTAACACTTAAAGCTTCCAAAGACAATGGTGGATTATGACAATCGATCTTGAAAACGTGCATTAACGAACCCATGGAATTGTACGTACGTACCCCGAGAGCGAACGCAACAGGAAGTGCTCCTACAAGCATGGCCAACTTTATACTCGTCATTTTTCAGTGGGATGTTTTGGTTTCAAAGTCGGCTGATCTTCTTGAGCTCGGAATCAGGACTACGTACAAATTTTCACGCTTAAATTTTGCTGAATTGATTTTGTTAGTCAGCTTCATCTCCTTTTGCAAGCGACGCCAAGTACTTCTCATCATATTCAAATATTCCTTTCTGAATCCTAGGCATGTGTAAGTCAATATCTGCCTTTGTAAATGTGCATATGGTTAGTAAACGTGATTTGGGAAGGGAAAAATCAAATTGCTTTGGAGATGGGCTTCAAGTGTGTCTGGTTTTTCTCTCTTTGCCATTTGCGAAAGGGTTACAAATTAATTGTTTGTCTTTATTTTGTTTAAAGGTTAACACGTAGCCTTTTGTTTCAGTGTGAATGTGTCTGCGAGTGTACCAAGAATTTAAAGTGATTCTAAACTAGGAAATAAGGAAAAAAGATATTGCGACTCGTAATTTCTGACTTAATCAAACGATTGTGTATACTAGAAAGGGACAAAAAATCTAACAGAAAAGAACTTTACTTTATTGATAAATAATTTGGCAAAACACAATGACGAAAAAATTGTAAATTACAATAACAATTAAAAAGAGAAAACTATGCTAAAAACTAGAGAATTGTCGAAAAATAAGCTAA
>JAOTJB010000007.1:17240280-17253336 GCA_027123815.1 Erythroxylum minutifolium | reverse complement strand
TATTGACAAACAACCAACCTCTGTCAGTAAAATGCAGTGAATTTACCAACAGACAACCAACTTTCGTTGATAAAATGCAGTGAAATTACCGACGATGATTCAATATCCTTCCGTAAAGTTAGTCATTAATTCACCGACAGATTTTTGTGTCCGTAGTTAAGTTTACCGACAGAAATCACTTGTCTGTCATTAAAATTACTGACTGGAAGAGATCTTTCGTCGTTGAATTTACCGATAGTACATAAATTATCATTGTTAAATATAGCAATAGAACATGAGTTGTCCGTCAAAAAATTTTCAACAAAAAATCTATACTCCGTCGCTAATTATTACCTACAGTTGTTTCTTCGATGATTTATTCTATCGGTAAATCCCGTCGCTAACTTAGCTTACCAATGGAAAACCTTCATATTCCATCGGTAAACCCCATTTTTCTTGTAGTGTAACGAACCAAAATTCAATCAAAAGGCAAAGAAATAGTAGAAGATAAATGCAAAATAATGCAGAATGCAAACAAAAACATGATTGACTAAAACGACGAACACATGGAGGGTACATCATTGTTTGATACAAGAAAATCCTTATTCTCCATTAGATATAGAGATAAACATGATCCATGTAATAAGGAAAGCTTACCCCTTTATATAATCAAGAGAACCAATCATAGTCGTTTAATTTCTTTAACAACTAGAGACTTTATGTTAATGTTTGAAATGAGGAAAATTCAGCCATTAGATGTTAATTGATCCAAAGGTTCAAAATAAGAGAATATATGTTTTCTAAACACAAAAGATAGCAATCCATGCAAAAAATTAGTTGATCAATATGTATGCCTTAATTTATATGGTTTATAGTATGAATTGACAAGGTATAACCACAAGTGTGTTTTCAGTTAAGTAGATTATGTCCCTTAGCATATTGATCCCTAAATAGGGATATTATTTTGTAACAGGGATTAAATTTTAATTATATAAACCTGAAGAATTATTTTATAGTTTTAAAAAATTATTCAAAATAGTATTTGGTATTTTATAGTTAAGAAAATTGGAGGTATAAAGACTCGTACTTAAATGCATAAAATTTAATATTCTGTGAAAAAACATCTTTTAACTTCTTTTATTCATGCAGTTGGTTGAATTAATTGCAGCAAGGATTAATCGAGCCCATATAATCTGACTGGGTTTGTCAGACCTTTTGTATGAATAAGAGATCTGCACAGTTATTCGTCTTGCTAAACAATCATCTACCACCATGGCTAGGTACCTCCATCTTAGACCCCCTAAAGATTATATGGTTTTTTCGATCTAGATTGTATATACTAAGCAACTAAATGTCATTCAAAATAACATAAGGTTCTCCTTACATCTAAGCCGATTCTTACTCGTGCATAACACAATGTCACACTATTAAATATGGTTACGATGAATAGTAAAGAGACTAAGTAGCCTTTACTAAAGTGTAATAGAGAAAGAACACTTTGATAAAGCAAACACACGTAAGAGAGGGGTGAATTGTGAGTGGCTTCAAAAATTTTTTGCAAATTACTTTCAATTCATATAAAAATAAGGGCTTGTAAAAATTTAAAACAGAAAAATATGAAGGGGCGTAGTAGTTTCGCAAAAATCTTCGATTTACCACAGTCGTTTCTAACACAATCAAAAACTGAAAAAATTAAACACACAAGTATAAATCAACACCAAAATTTGGTAATGCAGTTCGGCACACCTTGTCTATATATGCGGGGCCCTCAGCCAGCTTAATTCTTTCACTAACGACAATAATTTTATACAAGACTTTACTAAGTTGACACCACTTAATCCTTGACACTATCCCTCGTCCTCACAACCGGTGAAAGAATTTAACACCCAGTTGTACAACCGCCTCATACTAACCTATAATAGAGGATTTTCTCAAACAATATTTAATGAAAATGAAATAAAATAAACAACTCAAGTGATTAAACAAAAGTCAACATAAACAAAAACATTTGAGATAAAAAGCAACTCCTCTAAATATGTTGTTTCATCAACGAAAAAACAAGAAGTTGTCAACCAAGAAATCTGCTATGAATCTTTAATATAGTCACTGAAACATCCCACACAAAGCGTCTCAAATCAACAAACATTTCATCATCGAAACGTTAACAAAATAGAGCTGCAACAATTAAGACAACTATTGAAGTTTTTTTTCAATAAACCAACAACAAAAACAATAGTTACAAAGTCACGAAAACTTTTGAAATTTTCAAACAACAACACCAAAAACGACAACCACAAAATCACCAAGACTGCTGGAAGTTTTCCACACAAAACCACTATCTATGACAGTGAGCAACCAAACAAAATCACATAAACACCATAAAAAGCTAGCTGCCAAAACTGTGTACAATTCACAATAGAACAGCCTAACGATAATCATTCAAAGCTAGAAAAACGTAGCTCTAAAAATTACACAAACACAACAACTTTTCAACCTACTGTTGTCTTGCAAAGATGGAGAATATGCAGCTGTTATCAATGATTATTCAACTCCTTAAAATCACGTAAGAATAACAAAATAGGTAGCAATAATAATCACACACACCATTTAAATTACCCAGCCAAGACAAAGTAGTAGCAAGATTACCCAATGATCAACACAGCCACAGGAGAGACACTAACCACACCCAAAATTAATCGACAATTGAGCATAACTGAAGTCATGCCCAAAAAGGAATTCATAGAGAAGTTCACTGCTGCACACATACACACATCAACATGTGTTTCATGAATCACTAAGGACTCATCCAACGTCTGTTCTCCACTTCACCAAGAAGTCTTCACACAATTAATCAATAAAAACTGCAACACTAAGATGGAATAAACATCAACGTGAAGTTAGCTCAGCAACCCTTCCATCCAATTGACAACCAACGATAATCAGCTCACAGTTATCAGTATATCCACAGCACAACCAACAAGAAACCACACCCAGGTGTGGACAACACACACAAATCCCTCACTCACACAATCAATCCACGCACATCAGATTAGAGAGGGACCACGGCTATGAACCTCAGTTATGTCATATGCAAGAGATCTCAACTAGATAGAATTCTAAGTCTATACATTTGTCCCATATTGCAGATATTTAAAATACAACTTTTAGACCATATAGAAATCCAATCCCACCTTGATTTGATTGATTGTCACAAATATGAAACTCCCCTTAAAAAAATAACTGGACATATATGAGAAAAGAACTCCCCCTTATTCCGACATCAAGTTCCAAGAACATCCAAAGTTCTTCAAGTTCAAGAAACATCCAAAGAAACAATAATGAACAATTATTCAATCATCTTAAATTCTCCCACTTAGGACAAAAAGATGCCAAAAAGTAAAACTAATAGTCATAGAGATACCTCAAAATCTCCCCTTGAATTGAACAATCACAAAAAGCAATATAATGTCTCCACTTTGGGATAAAACAATATCAAAACAAGAATGCCTTTAATGTGATCAATCTCAACAAATAAAGAAGCATAAAAATCAGTAATAGATGCAACGGAAAAATCATAAGCACGTAGTGCAATAACAGATAGCCAAGATGACAATTTACTACCAGTTAATACATATGCCAACATATCATTGATCACTTCAATTACATCTTCATAAGACTGATCAAATTCATAAACCCCATCATCAAGCATAACCTCATGTACACATCAATCAATGGAACCTTAGAAAACCCATAAATAAAAACTCAAAAAGCCTAAACGATAATTCCTTCGACCTCATTTTTTGCTTTTTTAAATAAGTAACATCAAACTATACTTCAAAAATATAAAGCACACAGTCCCTGTGCCCCTCGAAGAAATTCAAACCTGGGCTTATTCTTCGTCACATTACCTCAATCATAAACTGTCTGGTTGATTTCTTCATCTGAAGTAACTGACTTATCCTCAGTCTAAACAGTTTCTTCAGAAGCAGTAATTAACTGTGAATTTGGACAATTTCTTGTTTTTCCTTCACTATGTCTTTGTGCTTGTACTTGACCCTTTCTATCCTAAGAGTGCTTCTGTAATATGGGTTGCTACTGGAAATTTAATGGAGAGTGTCTAGATTTTTAGTTTTGACCCCTTTGAAACATCATTTATAACAACTTGTAACATTTCAGTCTTATGTGCACAACTACTCTATAAAAGTGACATATAGGTATGAACCTTTTATTTTTCTTTGAGATTTCTCCTTGGATAGATCTATTCGTACTAATTTTCTCATCATTCGACTTGGAACATTCACCTCTATAGTCAATGCCTTAAAGGTCTCCTTTAGTCTTACCAATTTCTAATAACTTTTCTAGCTTTTTGATACCTTCATTTAACATTCTTATTCCCTTTTCCATGCTGACCAACTTCAACTTTGTTTCATTAAGCTCATCTATTATAGATAATAACTTCTTCTCAAGATCTTTAATGGTGTTCTTCATGGTAGAGTTTTCCTCCTTCAACTTCTCATTTTTCTTACATGTTTGGACCCATTTAGCATACATTAACTCATAGGATCCATAAATACCTTCCTTTTTATCATCTAAAGTACTGTCTTCACTGTCATAATATGAGATTGAGCTTTGACCTGATTCGTCTGTTTTTTTCCCAGCATTTTTTGATTTACTCACAGTTTTCGTCATTGGTCACTTCTTTCTTGGTTGCTATAAAGAAAGTAAATTAACTTTTACTGTATAAAGCAACTAACGCAACACTATTCACAGCTTTTTCTTCACTACCATACTCACTTTTGGATTCATTCTTACTCCAAATGCTTGTATAAGACTTCCCTTTTCTCTTCTTCAAGGGTTAACACATTCCTCTTGCATAATTCTGAAGCCTTGACACTCATGACATTGAATTTTCTTCACTTTTCTTTCACCCTTTTGAGTTTCCCCTTGTTTGAAATTACTATTTGATGAGCTTCTACCATTTCACCTAAAATTGGATCTGTTCTTCTTCACTTTCTTTAACCACTTGCTAAAATTTCTTGTCAATAATTTCATATCTTCATTCTCATCAGATTCATCTCCTAAGTCATTCACGACTTTACCAATATCAGCTTGCAATGCCAATAATTTTTTCTTCTCTTGATTATCTCTCAACAAATTCATCTCAAAGTTGGTAAGAATCCCAATTACTTTATCCAAAGACAATTCAGTGACATCATGGGCTTCTTCGATGGCCGTAATTTTTTGGTATGAACCTCAGAGGCAACAATCTCAATGTCTTCTTAACCAGTTTCAGGTTAGAGTAATTCTTCCCAAGTTGATGTGTTTGATTTGCTATGTCACATAGTCTCTCATGGAAGGCTCCAATGGTCTCACTCTTATCCATCTTTAGTTCTTCAAATCTCACATCTAACATCTCAAGTTTTAAGCCTATCATAGTTTTTGATCCTTCATGTATAGTCTGCAAAAGAGTCCCACGCTTCTTTCGCCAATTCACAAGTTGATATCATAGCAACGCGACCTTCATCAATAACACTAAAGATGGCATACAAGGCTTGAGAATTTCCAAGCGCTCTCTCTTCTTCAGCCCTTGTCCACTCATATGCATTTTAAGCACTACTTCTCCATTTTCATTAGTCGTCATAAGATATGTCCAACCATTTAAAACCGAGTTCCATGCTTTTGTTCCTTGTGCTTAAATGAATACTCTCATTTGTGATTTCCACACAGGATAATTTTAACCATCTAACAACGGCGACTTGAGTGATTGATGCCACTTCTCTTATAGCCATGTTTGCGAAATGCGGATCTACACCAACTTATTGTACCAAGTTTTGATTCAGTGACCCGCTCCAATACCAATTGAAAAATATGAAGGGGTGTAGTAGTTTGCAAAATCTTCAAATTTTCATAGTAGTTTCTAGAATAATAAAAAACTAAAAAAATTAAACGCATAAGTATAAATCAACATCAAAATTTGGTAACGCAATTCGGCACACCTTGTCTACATATACGGGGCCTTTACCTAGCTTAATTCTTTCACTAATGACAATAGTTTTATACAAGGTTTTACTGAGCTGACACCACTCAAATCCTTGACACAATCCTTCATCCTCATAACCCGTGAAAGAATTTCACATCCAATAGTACGACCCCATCATACTAACCTCAATAGAGGATTTTCTCAAATAATGTTTAATGAAAACGAGATAAAATAAACAACTCAAGTGATTAAACAAAATTCAACATAAACGAAAACACTTGAGATAAAAAGCAACTCCCCTAAATATGCCATTTCATCAACGAAAGAATGGGAATTTATAAATCAAGAAATCTGCTATGAATCTTCGATATAGTCACTAAAACATCCTATGCAAAGCAATCACAAAATGTCTCAAAGCAACAAACGTTTCATCACCGAAACATTAACCCAATAGAACTGGAATAACCAAGACAATTACCGAAGTTTTTCGCACCAAGCCAATAACAAAAATAGCAGTTACAAAGTTACGAAAACTTTTAGAATTTTCAAACACTAACACTAAAAACAACAACCATAAAATCACCAAGATTGCTGGAAGTTTTCCACACAAAAACCACTATCGATGACAGTGAGCAGCCTAACAAAATCACATAAATACCATAGAAAGCTAGCTGTCAAAACTGTACACACTCCACAACAAAACAACCCAATGATAGTCATTCAAAGCTAGAAAAATGCAGCTTTAAAAATCACACAAACACAACAACTTTTTACCCTATTATTGTCGTGCAAAGATGGAGAATATGTAGCTATTATCAATGATTATTCAGCTCCTTAAAATCAATTAAGAACATTAGAATATGTAGCAATAATAATCACACACAACATTTAAATTATCCAGCCAAGACAAAGCAATAGCAAGACTATCCAATGATCAATACAGCCACAAAAGAGGCGCTAATCACACCCCAAATTAATCCACAATGGAACCCAGCTGAAGTCATGCCTGAAAAGGAATTCGTGGAGAAATTCATTGCTACACATATACACACATCAATATGTGTTTCGTGAATCATTAAGGACTCATCCAACTTTTGTTCTCCACTTCACCAAGGAGTCTTCACATAGTTAATTAATAAAAATTGCAGCACTAAGATGTAATAAACATCAATGTGAAGTTACTCCAGTAGCCCTTCCATCCAATTGATAACCAACGACAATCAGCTCATAGTTGTCAATACATCCACAGCGCAACCAAGAAACCCACACCCAGCCGTGGACAACACACACAGATCTCTCACTAACACAATCAATCCACACACATCAGATCAGAAAGGGACCACGACTATGAACCTCACTTACGTCATATGCAAGAGATCTCAACTAGACAGAATTCTAAGTCCGTATGTTTTTCCCAGATTGCAGATATTTAAAATATAATTTTTAGATCATATAGAAATCCAATCCCACCTTGATTTGAATTTTAAACTCATCAACACTATCTTAGATGTCCAATTATCGAAAAATGTCAAAACTAAATAATAAGATATATACCATATATCTTAACAAACGTAATAGGAGCCTGTCAGATGATAGAAACCTGTTAAACGACAGGAGCCTGTTAGATGATAAATCTTGTTAAAACAATTTAAAACAGAAGGCGTCTATTAAAATGAAAGGAAACTCTTGCAAGTTGAAAATAAAAGGAACTTATTATAAAAGTGAAGGAGCCTCTTCCTAAAATGAACACACACACACACACACACAAAATATAATGCAAAAATTTAAAAGTTAAGAGGAGAGAAAGAATGATGCAGTTGATTTATACTAGTTCAACTTATAACCCAAGCCAACGTGTAGTCCCCAAGTATCCAACTTGAGTGTTTTACTAAAATTTCAAGTAGTAATTTGACGAGCCTCTTCAAGCTCACGAGTACATATTTTTCAAAGTTCTCTATCTTTCCAAACTAATAGTATTTAACTAGCCTCTACAAGCTCTCAATAAATGAAAATGTAATTTGCTCGATATAAGCTTCAATGATCTCTTTAAAAAAGAATTTTTACTTTCTAAAGCACAAGAAATTTGATAATGATATCACTTTCAAGAGAATGATAATTATCAAACTCAATTAAACTTGTTATTATGAAATATTTAAAGGGGACTTGGACTCATATTTCATTTAAATTTTGACTTTGAACTAAAATAAGAAACATATTTATGCTGACATAAGACTAGCTTAAGTGTGCGATAATAAGACTCAGATTGAGTATTTAAATTTTTTGCTTATGATAAATTTCATAGTAAACTTCTATCATAACTTAAAATTATGTATATTATGTTTAATTTTGTAAAATTTTCTATCCAATTAAATCAGCAATAAAATTATAATTTTTTTGGTACTTGAAACTTTTGTGTGTGTAAGTTTTAGAGTACAAAATAGAAGGATAGAATTACCGTAATTAATTCATTTTGAAAATTTTGTTCTTAAGAATGTAGATAGCCCATACTATTTAAACTAAAGCTCCTTCAACAAAAGTGAATGCAAAATTAATATCTTAATTATGAATAACAACCGGTCTACTTTCTATTGTAATAAATTAAGGGCAACTCTAAAATTTTCTATAATTATAATAATATGTATGTGATATTGTATTAAATAATAAAAAGAAACTGAGGTTTCTCTTTGAAAATTTCAACCCGAACTCGCATTAATTTCCTTTTCAAAACCCATCAAAACGTTGCCCTTTTTCAGTTTTTCTTTCCATTGTCCAATAACCCTCCAATTAATATAAACTTGATTAAGAATAACAACGACAAAAAGATAGAAGTAAGAATTAGTGGTTAATTCGGTTATTGTCCCCCATACGACGAGTCGTTTGTCGTTACCATCATTAATTAACCTTACAGATAGACACACGAAACATTTGTTAAACTTTAAACCTATATTAGTTAATTAACAAGGCCTTCCAACAAAACAATCAAGTGAACCGGCGTAACGGGTGAGCCTGGTGACGTAGGTTCCTGGTTTCCAGCTGAACACATCTTGCTTTGTGAACATTTTGCTTGCCGCCGGATTTCCTGACGGAACGAAGAATGCTCCGTTCATCATCAGATCGCCCTCCGATATCCAGTTCCAATTCTTCCACTCGCTCTGCATTGCGTACTCTCTCTTGGTCACCTGTGTCACCATTTCACTAATAATGTTAATATAAAACAATTTTTACTTTGAGTTGAATGATTTGGCTTTCTCACCTCTTTAGCAGCGATGTTGTTTGGAGCAATGAATCTGTTGCCCTGACTGACGATAATGGGTGCTTTGCTTCCACCAATGGCGTACATATTCCAATGAGTGTAGTCGTTATTGACGACATGAACGAAACCCCATCTGCATCTTGGCATCCTCTGCACCAATCCTTGCCCGAAATGTGTGAATGCAACAGTGACTTGCATTATCTTGTCATTTGAATAGCTGTCACTTGCACCGAATAACATCACCTGCATTTCACACATTGTTATTGAATTTGCAACTTTGTCACTAGAGAAAACTTACTATTTACCTCATTGTGGCTGGTGAAATGAGCGTTGGAGATGGTTACAGCGGTTGATCCTTGAACGACGTCAATGAGACCGTCCCGACAGTTTGACATGGACACATGATCGATCCAGATGTTAGAAGAACCAAAGATAGAAATGCCATCGCCGTCACTCCTTGTCCTAAGTCCATAGTGATCCACGGAATCCCTAATCATTCCACCGGAGCCCTCAACAATGTCGTGAATGCGTAGGCCATGAATTATCACATTTCTAACAAACTGGAGCGTGAGACCAGCACCGTAAGCAATCTGGACGTTGCCTCCTCTAGCATCAATTGTTTTGTCGCTAGTGATCAAAAGCTCCTGGTTGAGTCTGATCACCATACTATGAGCAAAGATGATCCAAAGTGGTCCCTTCTGAATCACTGCGTGGCGTAGGGTTCCAGGTTTAGGGTTTACCATGTCGTTGTCTGATGGATCAGTAACGACGTAAATTGGTCCACCCTTGCCGCCGATGGTGTTCCGGCCAAAGCCAAGGACGCAGTCCGCAAGCTTCTGGCGGTTGTTAGCCCAGTTTGGGTCGCAGCGCCAGCATCTGTCGATAGGGTTTGAGGCCACACATCTGCCTGCTCTCTTTTTTTTCCCTCTTAGATTCCTTCTAGTGGTGTTCGTCCCAAACAAGGCCCTGCATGTAATATTAATTTATAACCATGCAGCTTACAAGAATCAATTACTAGAGCGACTGCAACATCTTCCATCTCTTTGTTTTAATCATTTAGAAATTAAACAAAAGATGCAGGAAGGGTGACTCACATATGAACATGGGCGTTAAAATGATGGGTAACATTCCAAGGGTCGGGGTGGTAGGCATCGAGATTAGCGGTTTGGGCCTCAGCTAGCTTCCGACTCCAGTACTCATCGAATTCAGCGATATGGGCATCAATGCTTGGAACTATCACCGTAACTATCAATGAGAAGAGCAGAAACAAAACCTCGTTGAGGGTTGTCATTGATTGCTTCTTAAAGAGTAATTAATAGTCTATTAAGCTTGCTGGAAAAACCAAGGTCCAGTCCAGAGGCTGCAACTCTGTGGTTGAGCCGAGACAGGACCAAGAAAAGGGCACCAAGGCCAATTTTATCGAATCGCTTGCCCTGTCCTGACTGTCGTGTTTGTTCCGAGGGTGTTCTTTATAGGCAACAAAATTTGCCCTGAAACAAGCAAATTAAGAGTGGTTGAGTAGGTCAGGTTCGGAGATATTTACGGCGGGTGCCTTGGACAGCCACATTTCTAAATCGACGGCTGTTTCTCAGCGTAAATAATAAAAGAAACTAACCATTTAAAGGGCTTCTATTTTTGTTTCTAAATCGTTAAAATTGGACCCTTTGGACTAATAAAACGGTATAATACTAGAAATAGCTTGTCTAATTCTAAGTCAAACTTTAATTTTTTTTTTGAAAATTAAAAGATATATATTACCAAAGATGGAAACTTATATATAATCCTTTACAAGGATAAGAACAAAATTAATACAACAACTACTCAACTTCTCCAAACATACATTCGAAAGCACCTAAAAATAGCTATATTAACCAAGTCAATCTAATTTCCTGTCTAATGACTTTTTGCTTCCCTTTGGCTATGATTAACTCTCTAATCAAATTGACGATTGTCGCCACAAGCTCATGCTTATGTTGTTCCACTGCTTTATAGATGCTTCTGCTCCTCTCCCTCCATATGTGATAAATCACTAGCTGAAACGACGCCTTGATAATGAGACTATCTCGTTGCCTAGGTCTAGAATACCGTATTACATCATTCAAAACTTCTTTCCACTCAAAGGAGAAATTTGGGAACCAAATCATATGCAATATTCTGCTCCACACCACTTTGATATATTCACATTAAAAAAACAAATGATTCCTACTCTCATTAACATGTTTACACAAAACGCACAAGGGGGTTAAAGTTACCAAACCATCGGTCCTTAATTCTCAACCTATTTTTAATAGTAAGCCACAAGAAAATAGTAGACTTAGGACTTAATACCTGCTTCCATACCAAATCAGCCCATGGGACCACTTCATGAAAAGCTATCCCTGTTGGCCCCGGTCCCCGCACGGATTTTATGGTGACTATGTGTGACCATTGAGAATTTATTTGAATTTATTAATAATATATATTGTGGAAGCATTGCAATAAAATAAAATAATTTATAAAAATACGTGGTGGGATCGTAGAATAATTATAGGCGTAAAATTAAATTATTCAAAAAAACAAATAATTTAATGACTAGTACACAATTTATAGTAATTATATTAACTAAACAAAATTCATAGGAAAAGTAAGAATAATACTCAACAATTTAATTTAAAATATTCCATAGCAAAATATACTAAGAATAATAAATTTTGAGTGCAAAAAGAATTAATTGCAATTGGGTTAATTCAATAAAATAAAATAAATAAAAAATAATGAATAACAGGTTACGGGTGGAACAGAGGACGATTGCGACTTAAACTCGGGGAGTTTTGCAGTCGCGACCTGGTCGCGGCTGCGAATTTGACGAACTTCATGTTCGTCGCGATCGCGATTTTCTTGTCCCTGTCACGATGGCGCGCTGGTCGCTATTGCAATCTTTCTTGTCCCTGTTGCGATCGCGCGCTAGTCGCGACTGCGATTCGGTGGGGAATTCGCACTGTCGCGATCGCACCACCTTACGAGCGCAATTTTTGCCCAATTCAGATAATCTTATTTCTAAACAACATATCTCTCAATCCAGAAATCTAAAAATTACAAACTATATATCGTTCGAAAGATATGATCAAGACCTACAACGTTTATGAAGACCATTTTACCTAATTCTACCTGTATTGATACAGTTTAATCAATTAAATAAGGTTAGCATTTTAGCCAACATTATTCTCCAATTATGCATAATTGCACTCAAACACAGGTACCTTAAAATGGTCATAACTTCTTCACCTGAAGTCCAAAAATTTCGATCTTTATAGTGAAAGAAAGATAAAAGAATAAACTACAACTTTCATGTAGACCATTTTGCCTAATTTTGCCTAGATCGGTGCAGCTTGTTACCCGAAATTTCAGATCATAATAATACCATATTTTCTGTTTTCACCATCAAAACACAAAAGATTCCCATACCAATTTCAAAGGACCAGAACCAAAAAAGTATCTCTTACATACCAAACTCCTTTACTACGCAATTTACTATAACCCAAACCATCATAAAATCTCCCAACATTCAGTACACAACCAATCTCATAAGATAAAAATTCAGCATACATATATAAGTATTAATCCACAACAACAAAGAGTTACATATTTCATAATTTGTTTCATAATGTCACAACAATATCTCAATTGTGAAATACACACAGTACCATGGTCACAAAATACATGCTATAATGTTTATGATGACATGCTACTAAGATCATCTAAAAGTATTTGACACTAACTTAATTGCGAAGTTTGAAATCTTTGGAGTTATGCCAAAACTTTGCAAGGCTCACTTTTGATCTGCTGGTTCTTCACCTGAGGAGTA
>JAOTJB010000007.1:17152379-17164639 GCA_027123815.1 Erythroxylum minutifolium | reverse complement strand
ATTTTTATACATTAATTTGATAAATATTATTACATCAAAAGTATTTATCGAATATTTTTCCTTTTATTACAGAAAGATTTTTTTGGGACTCTCAATTTGACAGGATTATCTATAAAGTATGGGAGTCGAGAGCGCGTACACGTTATCGCAACGTTGTTGGTGTGATAGTAGGGCAGCAGTACGACCGCCTTATATTTCTGAAGAAATATGGAGTTGTTGACTGCAGTATTGGACATTGCCTGAGGCCATGTTCGTTTCACAGCGTAATTTGGCCAACAGACATGGAGGACCCAAGGAAGAGAGTCTTCCCGTACATACGGGAGGATCTATTACCAACCAAGAGTATGCACAAAGACTTGTAAGTATCTACAATTTACAGTTATATTCTCATCTTTTTTTTGCTTTATTTTAATTGAATTTGCTATGTTAAAATTTGAAATGAAAATAGATGTTTCTGATGCCATATATGACTGTGTTTTTTAGTTTTGTTCTTTGTTCAACAGGGGGTATATTTCATAAAAATAAAAGAAACCCTGCTAAAATTTTTATAAATTCTAATTCACTTGTATTTCTATTGAATTTTATGCGTGAATTTTGAAATAAAAATATGTATTTCTTGTTGAGAATGACAATGTTATATTGGTGCCATATATAGCTGTAGTTTTAGTTTTGTTCTTTGTTCAACATGGGGTAGATTTCATAAAAATAGAGGAAACTTTGCTAAAATTTTTACAAAATCTATTTAACTTATAATTCACATTTTATTCTTATGTAGAAAAAGTTTATGGGCTTGAGACCTACACCTCATCAGCTATTTCTGCACATTCAAACTAAGCAGCATAATGGTGTGACATTCGCCAACAATCGTTGTAGAGAACTCAATATATGTGAAATTTATGATTTAATATTAATAATGCTTAATAATTATCACTTATTAATTATAAACATTACTTTCTGATAGGACCAAATGCAACAAAACAGTGAGTGGTAGGGGCCGTCGTGGGAGGATATTTGGCTTAGGTTCATTTGCGAACACTTGTTATTCGTAATCCTCCACGTCCAGTACAGCAGCATCTGCTAGGCGGTCCACTACCAGTCAAGTGGAAGCACTTAAGAGCACAATGCAGACATTGTCGACTTAGTTGCAACAAACATTGGATCAATTGCAACAGTTGATGGCACAACAACAACAGTCGATGCAGTTCATCTCTCAGCTCCGTCAAGAGGTGGATGAGTTAAAGCGTAGGGACCAACCAGAGCATCTGCCATCTCCAGATCAATAGTGTACTTTTGGTTATTTAGTTTGTATTACAAATACTTATTATTTACAATGTAATGTTTTTATTATCAATTAAGATATTTTAACGTTTGATCATTAATTAAAATTTCTATTTCAGCAAATTAAATGTATACTATAAATTTATAATTATTAAAATTAAACATTAACCATAATTTAAATATAATGACAATATGTATTATATATTTTTTAAAAATTAAGTAACGCATTTACTAATGGAAAGAAATGTCCGTCAGTAAATACATGATAAGTTACCGATGGTCCACGAGTTCTTCATCGGTAACGGTAGAAGTAATTACCGACGGAAGCCCATATCTGTCGGTAAAACTTTTAGCAAATATACCGATAGTAAGTTTTTTACTATCGGTAAATATTCCGACAGAACAAAATAGCCGTCGTTAAATAGTACCGACGGTTAAGCATAGAGTAAACTGTCGGTATATTTACCGATGATAAGATAACATTCCGATAATAAATTTACCGATGGTAACAAAATTACCGTCGGTAAAGTTACCGTCGGAAAATTCCGTTGGTAATATTTATTACTGATGGAATGATTTTGTTTTCTGTCAGTACTTTCCATCGCAAAAAGGCATTTTCCTTGTAGTGAAATTCCACAAGTTTATCTAATCTTTTTTATCTTTTATTGAGGGAAGATATAAACTGTAGGATCATCTCTTCCATCTTATTACCCAGCGAATGTGGCTACTGAAACTAAAGTTGTTATTGGAACTTAAGTGGTCCTACAGGTTTGCCTAATTCATCTCATTGCTCCTTCAAAAACATATTTGGATGGTTACTGCATCCTCGATGATATATATCAGAAAAGGGATCATTCATGCTATTTCCCCCACAGACAAACATATAAATGATATCTGCATAGTTTTAAAGGGTTTGCTCTATGTTAATGCAAGCATAAGAAGGATGCTTATATATACCATAATAATAAAATGCCCGTTATAGACCATATTATGACCCATTAACATCCTTATCTAGTTTGAAAGATTAATAATTTGTACCACTAATTCTAAAAATGAACGATTTTGCTGCCAATCTTAAAGATGCCACATAGAAGAGTGCCAAATTATATAAAAATGGAGAAAAATAAAAATAAAAACTAAGATTAATAAAATGGTAACTAAATAGTCCCTAATAATGGTGCTAAAAACTTGTTAAATTTACGTACAAGTTTATATAATCAATTGTAACAATTTAATTAAATTGGAGTACTCTAGAGTATTGATCCTATAGAGCCTATTTTACTATGTTTATTAATCCTATACAAATTAAGACAATAAAAGAATAAGATATTATGAAAATTAATTAAATTATGAAAGTAACTAAAACAAGGTAATTAAATAGAGAATAAAACAAGGTAATTAAATAGAGAAGGAAAATCAAGATAACAAATATTAGGACTTATATGGCATTCCAATATCATGCAAGATTAGTTATATAGGTCAAAATAAAAATTAACCCAAAGATATGTCTTATCTCGAGGCACACAGATATGTCCAATTAGGTAAATACCAATTACCTACTTTCAATGTATAATTAAACATAATTAAACTCATTAAGCCTAATTAAAATTTTTCTTATCATAGTGGTCTAGGATACTTTCGCTCTCTAGATCTAAGATGTCTACTCTCATAGTGTATATAACATACTACTCCTTTCAATCTTTCATACACTAAATCTATGTTGATCAAGCATAAACTGAATAGTTAAGACTGAAGAGAAGTAAATTTAACTAACAAACCAATAAAGCATGCACTAATAATTTAGAATCCATCACAAGCTACATCCATAAACCTAACTAGGATTTTAACTATTGAATATAACTTAGACAAAACTAAAACAAAAAAATCTTCACATAAAGGAAAGAAGAGAGAGAAAAAACTAGAAGAGTTGTCACGGGTTTCTCTAAATCTTGCTCTAAATTTCTCTTTAGTGTTAACCCTAACACTAACAACTTAGTGAAAGAGGAAGTTATAATTGGCCCCTAAAGTTCCCTATAAAGAATCCTAAGTATTTACGAGCTAAGATTACATAAAAGAGTTTTAGGTGATTAAACTTGTAATTTTGTAGGTCTTAAAAGTGCTTTTTGCTAGAACTAGCGCTTATTACACTTCTAGAAAGGTATCAATTTTATTTTTGAAACATTTTAGGAGCAATGTGATTAGTCTAATGTTAATTTTATATTAGAAAAAATATGAGTAATACAAGTCCAACACATATCTGTGGTGGTCCCGTGTTGACCACTTCTTCCATTCTTTTTTCTCATGTTTTAGTCATCTTCAAGCTAGAATAAATCTCCAATGTCTTTCCACAAAGTTGTTGATCTTTGAGCTGGCTTTCAAATAACTACAATTTCACTTTGATGAGACAAGTATGGAGAAACTTAAGCTTAAATCCATGATCTCTCCTCAAAATTGTTGGTTACACAATAATGAATTAAGCATAAGAAAATATCATATAATTCTATATAAAATAAGTCATAAGAATGCCAAATTATAATTAACTTATCCTATATGAACATTGTAGACATGGATCGATCATATGCTGAGTTATTGGCCTGTTAAGTGATTTATCTTATAATACATAATTTCTAAACTATTAAGTGTACTTAGAAAGCTAGCCAGTACATATCCAAAAATAGCAAGTGCAACTTTCACCGTCATAAAACATTTATCGAAAGACTAGTTATAAGGGAGAAAACTTCTAGAAAAATTCCAGCATTGTACCTTTGACCAAATTACCAAGTTAATTGCCGTTAATCATATATGCAGTTGCAAATTAGCTTATTCATCTCGTGTAAATAAACTTTTGTAATTCCAATAAATTAGGGTTATAATTAATCTAGTACACAGTATAAATATATAGTTACTTTGCGTAAAAAAAAACCAATACCTTGACAATAGAGAGAAAGAAACATCGCTAATAAGAATATCAATCGTGTCTTTCTCTCTTGAAAATTTCTCCATTCGAAGTATTAATCCACTTAATATCTCCTTGAATACGAAAGATACTCCAATCTCCGATAATGGATCTCTGTTACCCCTTAAATTAAACCCAAAAAGTTTATCCATCTTGGAGGGCTTAATTTCTTCAATCCCGGTGACTTTCACAGATCTCATTCAAATTTTGGTTGACTACCTAAGCCAAGGCTTTCATCACAACAATCTGCAATCAAAGTTACCAAAGATGTGAGAACTTATATCGATTGGAGAGGGGAACGAAGTACGCTTTATAAAGGTATGAATACTTTTTCCTCATAGACGCGTTTTTTCAAGGGGTGGCAAGAGTAAAACTGTGAGGGCTAGGCTAGGCTAAGGCCTAAAGTAGACAATATTTGTGGGTGGGTGCTCTAGGGTTGTTACAATGGTATCAGAGCCAGTACCCGAACTGGTATGTCAGCGAGGATTCTGAGCCCTAAAGGGGAGTAGAATGTGAGATCCCATATCGATTGAAGAGGGGAACAAAATACCCCTTATAAAAGTATAGATACCTCTCCCTTATATACACATTTTTCCAAAAGTAGGAAGAGCAAAATCGTGAGCACTTGGCTGAGCCAAGGCCCAAAGTAAACAACATTTATAAACGGGTAGTCTAGAGCTGTTACAAAAAGTGTCAAGACAATGGAAGTTTATACCTAAGAAAGTTAAGATGGCTCTCATGTACATCCTTGTAGACTCAAATGTCAATTTTGTGACCAATATGGCCACCTAAAAAAGAATGTTATAACTTTAAGCGTGCCTGCCACAGAATAATCCAAAACAGTCAATTATAGCTTTTCTACGCATGGATTTGAGAAAGGATGGTTTGTTTATTCTTGTGGTTCTCATCATGTAACCTCAGACCTTAACAATATGTCTCTTCACTCGGACTACGATGACCCCAACACAGTCTTAATAAGATATTGACTAGGTACATCGATCACACTCCAAAGGTTTTACCATTATAATCTCTGCTCAATTCTTTTTGTATTAATAACAATGTTTTCTGTGTCTATTCTATGGAAAAATTAGACCCAATTTAAAAAGTTTACATGAATAATGTATCTCTTGAATTTTTTTCCTTCCTTTTTGTTGTCAAAAATCTCACTAACGGGGCACTACTCAGTCGACGACAAAATAGGATGATATCTATGAGTATCCACACCCTAAGATGTTGAAAAAAACCTTTCAATAGTTGCATACGTTAGTCGTAAGAACTCCATAACTGATTGGCACACTAGATTACACCATCCATCTTCAAAAGTTATTAGTTTTGTAAAAATGTTCTTAGGTGTGTCCTTTAAACATCTCTCTATAGTGCAGGTCCTTTGCATTTAATTTATGAAAATGTTTAGGGGTCATCACTTATTAATGTGAACCTACTTAGGAATACCATATAGAATGCATTAAAAAAGCTAGAATCAAACCCAAGAAAGTTAAAATAGATGTCTAAAAGAATTATTTTGTTAATTATAAAAACTCAAGAACCAAATTCATTAAGTGTTTGAATATTATAAAGAAAGAATTCTAAGAATAAGTAAAAGAATCTGTAACAACTCCCAAATAACAAATATGTCCAAATTTGTTCTAATTATTATTATTACGATGATCATCATCATCATCATCACCGTGCTTTTTTTCTTGTGGGTGATCATCATCATCATCGTGATTTTTTTCTTGTGGGTCGCTCAAAAACAACCTCTCTATTAGTTAGGGGTAAAGCTATATACACTGAACTTCTCCAGACCTCGTATTTAGCAAAAATTTTATTGGGTCATTATTGTTGTCGTTATTGTTGTTCTAATTAAAAAGAAACATGCCTTAAATACTAAACAAAAGAACAAGAGTTTTGAGTAAGCATGACCTAAGACACAATTATGCGCCATTCCATGTTATTTACTGAATTTTTAATGCCATTAGGTATAATCTAGGATATTCTTGCATTTGAGATCGAGTAACTCTTTATAACTTTGTGAAGTTAGACATGATCTAAGATACACTCATGTTCAAGACTATGGTGTTGGGAAATTAAGGTGAGATTTAATCTCACATTTAGTGGAATAAATACAAATTTTTTTATTTTCTTTTTCAAAAGCTAACATCACTAAAATTCTATAAAATATGAACACATAAATCATAATAAAGTATGAATCTTAAGTTATATCTTATTCTCAAGCTTGATCATTTTCTTATCGTTTCCCTCAAACTGTTTCTAAAATTGGCTTATCTTAACCACTATAGCCGCATAAGTTTTTGACCTTTAACGGTATCCACATAATGTGTTAAGAAAACTGTACAATTGTTACAGAGAGAGTTCGGCAAGAAGTGCTAGCTCCCTTAGAGCTCAAGCCTATTTATAATAGATATCGAACAATTTAGTAGTTTAATTTAAATAAAATAAGATATTTAATTAAACTTTAATTAGAATTTTAATTAATTTTAATCAAATACTAATTGGGCCTAAATAAGATCCAACATCTCATATTGATCCTTATTTATTAAATATCTCATATTTGTCATAAAGTTTCTTAAACTTTACAATCAAATCCAACTTGATCAAAAACTCTTTCCTCTCTTCAACTTTTTCTTTATGTATGACCTATTAGGTTCTCAAATATCTTGACAATAGATATAAATTATAAACCTAAATCTTATTAAAGATTCAATTTATCCTTAAATTCTCTATTTAAATAATTTATAATCATAGATCAAGATTGATATCTAGTAACACATCATGACTAACCAAATATTTAAGAATGTCAAAGTGGTTTTAACTAACCTTTTCGTGCATGTTTTTTTTCCATATAATTCATTCCTTTCATTGTACAATGTTTCAATTATAAATAAAGTATGAAATTAATGTTTACTCTATTTGTGTCCAATTATGTTATTTCCTTACTATTAGCAATTGATTCAACTAATGATATTTGAAAACTATTTACAAAGTGTCATTCTATCTTGGTTAAAGATTTCCAAAATTAATACTAATTAAGAACAGTATAATGTTCTCCCTAATTACTTTAAGGTGATGAATCCTATATTGATCACTCAACAATCTCTATATGTTTCATGCTACATTTAATAACTATTGACTGAGCTATCTTTAACTCAAATAGGTTATAAGAGTATCAAAACAAAGAAATCCCTATACGAGACATTTTGGTGATCTCAAGTCAAAGGATTACTTATAGAATCATCGCAATAAGAATTTTCATAAACATACAAGTAATGTTCTAAATAGAATTCTGATATGGGGTTAGTTTAGCAAAAATGTAATGTGTGCTAGTGTTTTTACACTTTATTACTGTCCAATTTTAATTGAACAATGAAACGTTTAAGGATAATACATAAATGTAATATAAATCTCATAATTATGATCTCATTATAATTTCATTTGTAATGTACATTTATCCCATACACTTTATCATATACATTTGAAAATGTATAAGATAAAGAATGCCTTTAAATAATTATCTCATTGAACTACAACCAATTGATTGGCTATATGACATAAACCATCATGTGCATCCTTTTATAATTTTTGTTAAGTTTGATAAAATCTTGGACATAATCTTGTTGTAGGTTATGCCTTCCACTCTAGCTTTAACTCATATATTTATGGAGGGACATGGATGGGCGCATTCATGTGTGAGACTATAGTAAGCCAAAGATTAGTGTTTTGCCTCAAACTTTACTAACTCTTGTAATTTACCTAAAAATATATTTAATAGATCCCTTATTTCGGTTAATAATACTTGCATTATACCACCACTCTTTAAGAGGATTTTTCCTTAAATCTTCAAATTTAGATATAATGATACTTTCTCCAAAACTATAAGAAGATATTTGGATACTTCATAATCTTTTTTCATTTTGGTACATTGTACCCATTTAACCCATAATACTTTTGTTTATTAAATGGCTTCTCCAACCATATGTGACTAGCTTGTGCAGGTACTACTTCATATAATATCTCATATTTATAGTTTCCAATATAAAAAGCAGCTGGCACTTACTTGTTCACTTTATTTTACCTGCATTCATTAAGCCACTATAGCTTATATGGCTTTAGATAATTCACATTAGGCCAATTAAATTTCTCTAGAAGTGTAGTTTTAGTTATATTTATGCTACTCTCTTCATCAATAAGCATACTACATAACTTGTTATGAATATGACATATAATATGCAAGATGTTTCCCTTTTGCTGCTTCAGCTCATTCTTTTTTATTTGAAAACTTAATAATCTTTGAATAACAAGCATATCACCTCTAACAACATACCCAGCTCCACCATCACTAGAGTCATTAAGTATTGACATAGATTTATTTTCATTTATATTGTTTATATCTTTATTATGGGTTTTTTTATCATTATACTACCTAGGTTTTGATCTACACTATCTCAACCTTTAGGCTCCCTCCTATATATCTATTCACATTGAACTCCTCCTCTAGGCCTAAATCTTCCCCCTCTAACCTTAAAAGCTAGATAAATTTTATCATCACTTAAATCATTGTTATCTTCATTAATTTTTATCAAAGGTATTGGATAACATGCCTCCTTTTATTAGAAACTTGAGTTTATTTTACCTTTTTTAATTTCACAAGTTGATAGGATCACCTTACATATATGTTATTCACCTAATTAAGCATCATGTTCATCCTCTCAAACTATTGTTACATAGCCTATATAAAATGAGAGTTTTCTTACCCCTCTTCAATGATGAAACTCTTTTATAACACATATGTGAAAATTGCAAAAAAAAAGTTAGTAAAGGAAATCTTCTCATGCATTGCCCATATGTTTACTCTCAAAGATGAAAATCCACTAGTATTTCAATCTTTCTTTATAGCTTTTCTCGATGATAATCTCATGCTATTTTAACTTTACACTTTTAGTTCTTTCATAAGTTATTTAAAAATCTTAAAAAAACTTAAATAAGTGTTCAATATTATAAACTTTTTTAAAAAATTGTTAGTTGAGAAGAAAATATAAATCATAAATTAAGCAAGAAATATAAAAATTGAATAAATAAGAAAGAATAATAAGAAATCCATTTTAAAAATAGTTTCTTAATACTAACTAACCTACACAATTTTCCTTTTCTTTCTTTTATTTTCTTTTCACAACCATGTGATTTTTGATTAAAAAAATGCAAGTTTGACGGCTTGAAATGATGAGATATGAGAGACACAAAACAATGAGTTGACAAAGAAAAAACTCTATGACAACATGAGATATAGACAAACCTTAAGCAAGAAGATGAAATAATTTAATTTTTAAAACTTTAGAAATAAGAATACGATGTAATAGAAAGAAAAGGAATCATAAAAAAGACAATTTTCTTTTTTAAAAAATATATAGCATAAATTTTGAAACATATAAACATAAAAGTATTGAACTAAGGAAGGTTCTAATCGGTATTTTGGAGACAAAAAAAACATAATTAATACCAATGAGTATTATTTTGATGAAAAGCAATATACGAATAAATGAAGTCATGAACTCAAGAAGATAGCTTATGAAGTTGATAAAGAGATGTTGAAGTTTATAACCGTCAAAATGAAAATCAAAACAAGAACAAAAGAAGATCAAGGTTTATCAAGTTATTTTATTAATCGTTAACATTTCATTTCACTTTATTGCATGAGTCTTTACATTCATCAAGAGAAATTGAAGCTTCTGTTCAATAAAAAGCCTCTCAATCTTTCAAATAAAATTTTAGGGAACATTTTGGGATGTTTAATTCATAATTGAATTAATTGAATTAAGTTTAAGCATTTGGAGGTGTTAAAATCATGTTTTTAGAGTGATTGGTCGACTTATATGGGTTAGTGATTTATCAATATGGGTTAAAGTCATTAAATTTGATATACTATAAGTTTGTTGTAACATTGGTTAATGTACTGGTCGAACAATATGGCTACTAGTTGACTAATATTCCAATCATCAATGAATCTGATGCCTTTAGTGTATATTAGTCGATCAATGCTCTACATATAGACATTGTGATAGCTAATTCTTAGCTCCAATGGCTAGGAAAGGTCCTAAAACACTATAAATAGTGCTTTCTCATTGTTTTTAGTGTCAAGAAGGTTTAAAGTATCTTATATACATATTTCAAAGTGTTTTTCAATCATTAAGTGATAAAGTAAAGAACTTTAAGTTGTAATATTTGGTTTGAGGAATATATTATCATACTTGGTGATGATCCAAGTGAGATTGAGATTCCTTTTTACCTTGGAAAAAGAATATAAGAAAAATTTCTCTTTACCTAAAAAGATTGTACAAAGGTTATTCTAGCCTTGAAAGAAGAATTACAGTGGAATTTCAAGAAGAGTCTTAGGAGTGAACATATGAAAGGATTGTTTTGAGAACCAATATAAATCAGTTTAGATTCTCTCTTCCATATCCTCTTTAAATTATTGTTTAATTGTTTAAATTAATTACATTAATCAATTTTCTCATCTTTATTTACATTGCTTATTGTTAATTGACTAAATTAGCTAGAAAAGTTGTTAAATTTTTTAAACACCTAATTCACCTTCTTCTTGGGTGCCATTAGGGAGTAATAAGTATAATCATAACAATTCTATTAGGCTAGCATTTTTTAACAAAATCCTATAGCAAAGATCATAATGACATATTTAGAAGCATCATCATCATTATTCAATCAAGAGGGACAAAGCATTAGTAGACCACCTTTCTTTGATGGCAATGATTACCTTTATTAGAAAACTAGGATGAGATTCTTCTTAAGTTTAAAAGTGTAAACCTATTGGAAATAGTTTCAAATGGTCCATTTATTCCTACGAAAATTATAAATAACAAAAATATATCTAAATTAAAGGAAGAATGGGAACCTTAAGATAAGATACTAATTTCTTAAATAAAAGGGCCATACACATTCTTTTATATGCATTAGAAAGAATTATATTCAATAGGGTCTCTGTATACAAAACGACTCATAAAATTTGATATACTTTATAAGTTACACATATGAGAACCAATCAGTAAAGGAAAGCAAAGGATGCTAACACATCATTATGAATTATTTCAAATGAAGCCTAATGGAAGCCTATCTAGCTTGTATACTAGATTTACAGATATTATTAAGGCTCTTAAAGGTCTTGGAATGACTTATAGTAATGTTGAAATGGTTAGAAAGTTGCTTAGGTCACTTCCAAAGATATGGGAAGCTAAAGTGACAGATATATAAGAAGCTAATGATCTAACAATACTACCATTAGAGGAACTTATTGGATCTCTCCTCATATATGAAAAGAGGCTCTAAGAGCCACATAAAGAAATAAGCTTCCAAAGAAATATAATTTAAAACTTAAAGCTTTAAGGAAGAATCAAGCAAAGAGGAAGAGTCAACAACTAATGAAAGTTAAAATGAAGACATTAGCTTACTCACCAAAAAAATTAGGAAATTATTAAAGAAGAAATTCTCCAAAAGAAAGGACATCAAAGAAGGTAAAAGTGATTTAAAACATGAATTCCATAACATTATTTACTTTGAATGTAGAAAACTCGGTCATATAAAGTCACAATGTACTCTACTCAAGGATAATGAGAAGTATGAAAGAAGCTATAAAAAGGAGAAGAAGGACAATATAAAAGAACTTAAAACATCAATTTGGGATGGAATAAGTGAATCTAAAATTGAGTATTTGAAAAAAGAGATAGTTTATTTATGCTTTACTGTTATGGATGATAATGAGATAACATCTAACCCTAACTTATGTGATAGTGATATTGATATGATGTTGGACTTCGATTCTTTTCTTACTAATAAGCATATGTTAAATTTATTTTGAGGTTGAGTTGGATAAATTTGTTGTGGTTAGGAATTAATTAAAATGTCTTTGGGTGTAGGAAAATTTTTTTTTAGATTGATGGTTTGAAAGGAGAAATTAAGATTAAGTTAGAAAGTATATGGTATTAGTTAGAATTAAAAG
>JAOTJB010000007.1:17136842-17152279 GCA_027123815.1 Erythroxylum minutifolium | reverse complement strand
ATTTAAAGTGTATAAGTAAAGTTGAAAGAAAACAAAATTTTACTATGATATTGAGGGGTGTAACTTGAAATTGAAATGGTTATTTGATTAATGTGATAAGAGTTATGATTTAGCATAAAAATATATTAGTAGAATTGAGATCAAAACTTCATGATGATTATGCATCTATAATTTTGAATTGATTGAGGAAAATAGAGATACAAGTAGAAATGATGAGATTTAAAGTGTATAAGTAAAGTTGAAAGAAAACAAAATTTTACTATGATATTGAGGGGTGTAACTTGAAATTGAAATTGTTATTTGATTAATGTGATAAGAGTTATGATTTAGCATAAAAATATATTAGTAGAATTGAGATCAAAACTTTATGATGATTAAGCATCTATAATTTTGAATTGATTGAGAACGTATGTATATAAGATGAAATAAATGACGACTGAGAAAAGAAATAATTAACAATGAGATATGTAGAAGTTCTCAAAGTTAAGTTAATTTGTTATTATAAATGCATACCCAATAAAGTGATTACCATGACAAATGATGTTATTAAGCACATATGTATTATATACTTGGAGATGGTATAGGAAGTGATCCATGACTTATTGAATGCTCTTAAGTCATAATTTCCATAGTTAAAATTTTGAGATGAATTAGAGTAGCGTATAAAAACGCTTATAATGATCAATTGGGAATAGATTGAGAGTGTAAATTATGTTACTATATATAATGAATTCGAGGAAAAAGAAATAAGGCACAATAGTTACATAGTCCCCACGATCATGGCTGAGATTATTTGGTTCTGTCACGATCATGGGAAGGTCTACCACAATCGTGGTATGGCACAAAAGAAGTGTTGTCAATTAAGATTAAAGTATCCTTAACATAAGTTATTAATTGGTGAATTACCACAAATACATCTATGGATAAGATGGAATGACCTTGATGATACATGCCTAAGCATATGAGACAATAAACATGTCTACTACTTCATCGAGTTTAAGTAAGTGGAAGGTTATGGTCTTGTAAGAAATGATAGAGATTAATCTTATTGAGGAAAGTGATTGATAAGCAATAATGGAAATAGTTGATTGATAAGGATTACATGAATAGTATGGATGATAGTAGTAAGAACTCTTCTGTCAAAGAAGATTTTCACCGAATTAGGTCAAGTAGGTTAGATGGTTTATTTCTAAGAATGAATGAATATTAAATGAATCAGAAGTGAACATTGGAGTCCCATTTTTTTAAACTGAGACTCAGGCTTAAGAATCTAAAAATACTACTTATAGAGAGTACATGTATCTTGTTGATGAAAGGAAACCCTTTTACATTATTAGGTTTATGAAATTGAGACAATATTATTGCTATTACCAAAGGAACTTAGATCCCCAATGTGCTTTATATTTGTATTTTCAAAAGATACAAGTTAGATTTGACATTTGGGTTCAGAAAATTGAGACTTGTAAATAAACTGAAATGTGTGGAGAAATTAGTAAGGGTGGATAAACATTAGAATAAGTTTATAAGAAATTAGAAGAAATTGAATGAATGGAGAAAATCATTCAAGAAAAGAAGTCAACTGAGAGATTGAGAAAACATGAGATAATGCTACCCCATCTGAGGAACTAGTTACTTAAGGATTTCAAGAAATATTTATGGGCACTTTGAGTTAATTGTGATATCTATTTGGGTTAACAAATGTCCCCGATAGTATTCATGATATAATGAATGAAGTGTTCCAACCTTGTTTGGATCAATTAGTGACTGTGATCAAAGATGATATTTTGAGTATATTCGAAAAGTTGAGAAGAACATTTTGAACATTTGAGGTTAACTTTTACATATTGTGAGGGAGAAACCATTCTATGCCAAGTTTAGTAAGAGTGAATCTGGGCTGGATCAAGTAATATGTTGGGTCATACGGTATTTGAACATGGCACATTGGGAAAACCAAAGAAAATAAAGGTAATGAAGAAGTGAGAAACTCCGAGGAATATATATATGAGATCTGGAGTTTTCTAGAATTAGCTGGATATTGGATACTACCAGAAGTTGTTGAGGGCCTTTTACTGATCTTAGCCCTTTAACAAAAATTCTGAGGAAAAATGTGTCATTCAGATGGACTAATGAATGTAAAATTTTTTTTGAGGAAATAAAACACCGACTAATTACAATATTGGTGTTAGCCACTCTATTTGGATTTGAAGGTTATCTAGTATATAATAATGTTTCACATCAGAAATTAGGTTGTAATATGATGCAGCACAGTAAAGTGATTTTATAAGCATCGAGACAATTAAAGTCTCATGAGTTGAATTACTCGACACATGATTTAGCACTTGTTGCAATCGAAATGGCTTTGAAATTTTTAGAGACATTTATATATAGGGTAGAACATTTCAGATTTTTACAGATCATTAAAATTTAAGGAATTATTTAGTTTGAAAGAGTTGAATACGAGAATACGACAATGACTAAAGTTACTTAAGGATTATGATTGTACAAATGAGTTTTGTCTGGTAAAGCTACTATTGTATCTAATGCATTGAACAAAAAATCCAATAGAAATGCAACACAAATTCAGATATTGAGGTTACCAAATCTAGTGCAATAAAGAGCATAGAATGATTGAGTTGAAATTGGGGCAAAATTGAATTTAAGACTAATTTTGCATGAAAGGATTAGAAAGGATAAAGTGAGGATACAAAATTTGTGAATCTTATAGAGAAATTGAAAGTGAATTTGAATTTTGAGTTGAATAGGAAAAATGATATTTTGTGATTATAGTAAAGAGTATGAGTACCCGATACAGATGAATGAGCAAAGGGATTATTAAAGAACACATAAATAGTAACCTATGCTATACATCCTAATAGAAATACACTGAAATAACATTTAGCAGCTAAAGATGTAGAAGCAAGTGACTGAATGTGTGAATAAATGTTTGATTTGCCAATAGTCATAACTGTTGAAGATATGCTTAGAGCTTATATTTTAGAGTTCCTAGGAGCACAAATCATTATCACAATGATCTGCCTTATATTGGGATGAAAAAGGCCTAAGAATGGTTGAAGGCCAAAATTTATTCGAGATGTTGTTAATAAGTCAAATTGATTTGTAATAGAAATTGATTCAAGAAAGATAAACGAGTTAGGTGGATCAACACCGAAGATAGGGAATATAGAGAGATGAAGTGTTTATGAAAGTACCACCTTGGCAAGGTATGCTAAAGATTGTTAAAAAGAGTATACTTAGCCAAGATACATTAGTCTATATGGAATTATAGAGAAAATAGGATCATTGATTTATGCGAAAAGATGTCTTAGATTTACACTATGTTACATGAGTATGTTTAAGAGATATTGGTATAATCTGTTAGATGTATTATCGATACAGGAAGTGAAATTTGTGAGTAATCTGAGATATATTGAGGAACTAGTTAAGATAGTGTGGTATCTGAATAAGCGACTAAAAATCAAGTGATTACACCGGCTATAGTTATTTAGATGAAATCCTTATAGTGAAAAAACTATGGGGAAAATTGAGGATTTTATGATGAAACAAATACCCCTAGCAATTTGATTATTCAGATAAGAATTTTGAGGATGAAATTTATTAAGAGGGAATTGTAACATCCCATTTCCATAATAAGGGTTAGAATCCTAGATTTCTGTAAATAAGAAATGGCAATGAGAGATTAGAAAAGTGCATTTCATACTCATGCATAACAGTAGAATACACACATATGTGAATTGATTTTCATACACATTGTACTGACAGTTTATGCACTCATTTGACATTTTTCGGGCATATGATTTTTTATTAAAGTGATTATAATGTGAATAGTGAATGAAATGTCTTGAAAATGGATTGGGTATATTTTATTCATGAATTAGAATTTTTGTTGAAATTTGGAAAATTTCTGAAATTTTGAGTAATTTTTGGACTAAAAAAATTGCCAAATGCAAGACAATTGATAATGTTAGTTGAATTAATTGTTAAATGACAGTAGAAATTATTGATAAGTGACATTAGGATTTAATGATAAGTGTCATAGAAAATCAGGAGACAATTGGATTAGAAATGGGGAAACAAATGGACTAGTAATTAAAAGAACCAAATGGAGATCACAAGCAAGTGACAAGTGGCATTTGCCTTGCCACTTACTTTAACTCATAATGTTTAGAATGAAAAACTACTTTTACTTGTCTTTCACTTTAATTCATGCTCTCCTCTTCTCTGTTGCTTTCTTCATTTTCTTCTCCATCTACGACATTCTCTTCTCACCACTACACATTGATCTTTTCTTGCATCTTCCTTCACTACCTACTTTATAGTCCTTGCTACCTCTTTTTCTTGATGAAACCTAACCTACTCCAGTCTCTCTGATGATGATTGTGTATCATAAGGAGTTAGGTTTCTTAGAGACTCTTGAAGAAGCTTTGGGTAAATAAAGTAAATAACATATTAAACTTCATGGCTTTATTGAATGAAACATATTTGATGATAGTTTAAGAGGAGGTATGATCATGAAAAAGATGTTGAAAATATATATGTAATGTGGATGAATAATGGACATATCCATGTCTTGCTTTTGTGCTTATGATGAGTATTAGATTATGGAATGTTATAATGTTGGATTGATAGAATAAATGGTGTATGATAGTGTGCAAAAATGTTGATAATTGAGTGATGAGCATTGAAGAATAATATATATATATATATTATATTGTTTTATGGATGATTAATAATGAAATTTGTGTTTGGATAAGAAGTTGATAGTTGATAAAAGAAAAAAAAGATGTGTATATGACCTTAATTGTGTACGAGATGATTGCAGTAAAATGATGGATGAATACATATATATTGTATTATATTTTTGAGAGTATGATGACCATAAGTTGTAAATTATTATGAGGATGAACTAGAATGAGCTTAAAGCCAAAGAAAAGGGCTAGTGTATGGTCTTCAAATGAGAATAAATAAAATGATAGTTCACAGATAAAGAGAAGTTAATAAAGAAGATGTGTGTAAACATTGATGAATGTGTGTGAAACATTGATGATATGTTTGATGTCCTGTTTTTATGATGATCCATAATCTTGTATGACTTGTTTTGTGAATGATATTGAGATAGAAATGAGATGAGAAGGAAGTGGAAGTGATGAGGGTTTAAGCTAGAAATAATGAACTATACATAAGGTATTAAATGTAATTAGTAAAGAGTGAGAAATTCAGAAAAGTGCAAAAAATGGGGAGTAGGCCACGATCGTGACACCCATCCCACAATCATGGGCAAATGGATTGCTTTTTGTCACGATCGTGGGCAGAAGGAAATGATTTCATCATGATCGTGGGGAAGAATCCCGCGATCGTGGGGAAGGTCTGGAATTGCATAAATTTGAGGTTTGAAACAAAAAATGCTAGGGTACTTTCCATGATGCATTTAGGCTTGAATAATGTTTGAATTAAACCTATTTTAATGATGGATGAAGTGATTAAATATGTGATATATTCAAAGTGATAATGGAAGTTATTACTTTAAGCATGGATGATTGATATCAATGAGACAAATTATGGAAGTTTGGAAACGTTATAGAAATTGAATGTTTATGTGATTATGCAATTAGTAATGTGTGTATTGTATGATGTTGATACACAAGATAGAACGTCAGCATGTAGACGTTTCCAGATCTTGGAAGCAAATGCTAATATGGAAAATATTGTGAGTCGCCCTAGACGGTGTTACTTTAAATGATTCTTCTGTTTAAATTTCTTTAATGAATTATTATGTGATGTGAATGTGTTGATTCTAGACATTGAATGTCTGAGGCATTTGATGCATGAATATTATATTGGAAGTGCTCATTGTAAGTGAATTTTACATAATAAGTGATACTTAACTTGATTGTTGAATGCCGGACTAAGATTCGATGAAAAATGTGAATGTGAATGTGAATATGAATATGAAAATTGAGCATAAATGATTGATTGAATATATGCGATACATTTCATTACATGAATGCATGATAAGATAAAGGCAGTTATGACCAAAGTTGCTAGTGAAAAAGAGCTTAAAGCTCAGAATATGGTAAGAGCCTCTGGCTCACTATGTATAACGAGCCATGTATCCCTAACGGATAAGGGATAGTTATTAATGAGCTCGGTATCCACAATAGATACGGGATAGTGAAAAAGTCAATCGGTCATAATAACGTAATAATTGAAAATGAGTCTCATGAGCATTGCATATATAGATGATATGTTTATTTAAATGATTGAAATGTATTACATGAATTGTTTTAAATGTGAAATAAGTGATCAAAGTGTTATGTGATGCTATATGATTATTAGTGAAATGGTATGCATTATATGATGACATGAAGTGTATGTGAATTTAAAGTATGAATTATTGTATTATGTGATATAAGTGAGCCATCGAGGATGGTCCACTCGCTAAGTTTGCAAAACTTAGCAAAATTGTAATGTTGTCTTTTAGGCTTAGACAAGATTTCCAGCTAGACAAATTGGAGTCTAGTGACTATAAATGAACAAGAGATAGAGGTCGGGATTAGTTTGCACCTGCACATGTCTACAGTCTCTTTTGAATTTTGAAATTGTATTTCGCAAATGTTGTAAAGTGTAGTGACATTATGACTGAAAGCATTTTGTTAAATAAAATGAACAAATTGAGAATCGATTTGTTCTCGACATGTTTATAAACAGTATAGGCTGTGATTGATTTTTGATATGTTTAAAACGTATTTGATGCATGGGATGCTAGATAAAAATTTATATTGAGTTTAACTAGCTATCATAGCGCACCACCCTAATGGAGAATGTTCTCGAATACCAACGGTATGTTCGGGAATATGCCCTATGAGAGTGGGGTGTTACAAATAAAGACTAAATTTAACAGAAAAGGGGTAGAAACAAAACCTTATGGTGATGAAGGTGATGATGGTGAGGTGTTGAGACCAAATTTACTTGATGCTCGAGATTGTTATCTTATCTTGGAATTGGTTAAAGAGAATAAGTAGTCCCAGATAATTTCAAATCGTTAAATTTTATTTAAAATTCAATACAAATCTAACTAAGCACAACAATTTAAATCTAACTACTGAACGTGCTAATTTATAATCATTAGCTTAACCTTATATCATTAGAAACTTTACCGGGATCAATTGTAAGCAGCTTACTTCCACTCTTTTCGTTCAACATCAGTTTTGTAGCCTATAAGTAAGCTACAAATTGCAAAATAATCAAAAGGACAATATTGAAAAAATTTTGAAAACCAATTAAGCTCAGTAATGTCCTTTTTTCGAGTGAACTGTTAATAAAATAGGGAATAACAAAACTTCCTGAATCTTCCATGGAATCTAGTAGTTTTCCCGGTAAGAGAGTGAGTTACTCTCTTATTGGTTCTTCCTCAATCGCTCTCATCTCCTCTTCTTTTTTAGCTTCTTAAATAGAGACTTCCATAGCTTCTTCAAACTTGATGTCCGTTGTCAACTATTCTTCGTCCTCTCGTTCCTTCAAAGATTCGAGGACATCAATTTTTCTGAATAAGTTGCCCTCCTCCTAATTCTTTAATTTATCATTCATGTTGAATGTCAGTTGGTCATCACTAATTTGAATGATGAGGTTCTCTTCATGGACATCTACCCTAGTTTTTTTTGATGTTCTAGTATAGTATACTAAGATCTAAGGAATAATATAGAGGTTTTTACTTCATTCTCTTTCTTCATCTCTTAGTCTTCTACAAGATGGGGTCCAAATTGATTTCCTACTGATTTTTCTTGCTCTTCCCCATTTCTAAGTATGATAGCCTCATATTGCTCTCATTGATGTAATTCCATATTTCTCAGAGAGTCTTCTACACTTCTTTTACGAAATTCATGGGAAAGCTGTCTCACTTGAATCTCCAGGTTGCGAATAGAAGACGTATGATTTTCCGTTACTTAATCAAATTGCTTCTCCGTTCCTTCTAGGTCTCTTCCATATCTGTTAGCTTATCCATGAATTTGTCCGATTTGGAATCCCATGAATTGGACTCATTTTTCTGAAATCCTAATAGGTATTGATGTCCTATACGAGTACTTACCTTATTAGACCAATAGAAATCTGGGTGGTTTTGTCACCCCGAAGTGAACGTGTTCATGTAAGGATGATGATTTCCCCATCTAAATTGGGGCTCATTAAAATCCATAAGAGTCTTTTACTCCTTATAATATATATCCTCCATGATCGTTCTTTTTATCTCTTCTTGATATCTAATTTTCTGAATTCTTTATCGCCACCTTGTAATGTCAAAATCAATGTATTTTTATCTTTCTGCCCAAACTTCCTACAATTTTTTCCTCCTTGTGATTGGGTACCATAATCATAAAAGATAATGAAATTTATTAAACTACAAGAATTAAACTAATTCTTTACTTCCCCAATAATGGCACCAAAACTTAATCTAGGTAAGTTGTAATCTTATAAACCCTCAATATTCCACAAGCGCGTGGGTCGTAATGTAGTATTAAAGGTGTCAGTCCTATAAGGAAGGAGAGTAGTCTAATCCTAAAATCTAAAGCCAAAAAAACTATAAAACTGAAAAGTATTAACACAAAAGTATTAACAAGTGAGCAATATGCAATCACAATAAAAATCAACCTAAGGAATTTATCAATTTATGTGAAAGGGGATTTTACTTATCATTAATACTAACCTAATCGAATATATGTCAATGGAGTGTCAGTTCAAGATTATCGTAGGGCTGATTACGCTCTCTCGAGTTATAACCATTAAACCCTAAATTATAAACCCTAATCAAATTATGGAATTTACGATCTATCAATTCACAAATTATCCAAAACCTAATTAGATCTGAAGCACTCTAATAAACTATCGGAACATTACATGGGATGTCTCTCTGAACAATTACTAATAAGATTTGACACAGTTTCTATTAAATCGCCTAACTCTCATTAATCTAAGTTAATCATTTTTCATTCAGTTCACCTTCTCAGTTTATTACCGAATTATGAAAGAACCCTATCAAATCACAACATTCGTCCAATAAACATAATCAACTAAGTTATCATTAAATAAAATCTAGAAGGAGAGTTTAGAACATCATCAGTATTACAAATCCTATCATCATACTATCCATCTGAATTTTATACATAAATAAAATCAAAACAAAAAGGAAATAATGAATTCAAAAAGATGACGGAAGGCAGCGATGTCGAGAAACCTCCTAATCTGGGAAGCATATCGAGTCAGCTTCGTCTTCCTCTTCCTTTTTCTTCTTTCTCTCTCTCGATATTCTCTCTTTAGGGTTTCAAATATGGTTGATACAAAAGCTCATTTGTGCTATTTTTAATGTTATTTAAATAGTCTTTTATGTTTTGGGTAAACCTAGGGTCTTTCTGGGGTCCGAAAGGTCCAAAAAATCCCTAAAAATGTAAAGTTTGTAAGAAATTGTACATCTGCCAATGCAATCCACAACCGTGGCCCATATCTAAGCCTTTTGTCATGATTGTGTCTATTGTTTTAGCTCGAATGTCTTCTGAAAATCCTCCGTTCTTGGATATTTACCCTGAAACATTAGCAAGCACATCAAGGTATCTCAAAAATATAATATTTATGCTCAAATGCTTGTACTAACCCATCAACATTTAAAACAAAAATAATTAACAAACTAACACAATTCGAACCTAAACATATACTAAATGATCGAATTGATGGATAAAGACATATCAAACTATTCCCTAAAACAAGATGAAATTTACACTTATCAAAAGCTAAATTGACAATTAGACTAGAAGATAAGGATCTAGCAACATTACCATTGGAGAAACTTATTAGATCTCTCCTCACATATGAAATGAGGCTCTAGGAGACATAGAAAGAAATGATGCTTCCAAAGAAAGAGAAATTAACATTTAAAGCCTCAAAGGAAGAATCAAACGAAGAGAAAGAGACATTAACTAGAAAGTGAGGAAAAAGTGATTGGCTTCCTCACTAAAAATTTCAGGAAGTTCTTAGAAAGGAAATTCTCTAAAAGAAAAGATTTCAAAGAAGGTAAAAGTGATTTAAAACATAATTTTTCTAACTTACTTTAAATGTGGAAAACCTAACAATATAAAGTCATAGTGTCCTTTATTCAAAGATAATAAGAAATATAAGAGAAACCATAATATAGAGAAGAAGGACAAGAAGAAAGCACTTAAAAAATCAAATTGGGATGAAATAAGTGAATATGAAAACAAGCATTCAAAAGAAGAGATAACTCATATGTGCTTTGCTATTATGGACAATGATGAGGTAACATCCAATCCTAGCTTATGTGAAAGTGGTGAACTATTTGAACATTTAGAAATCACGAGTAAGAAAAGGAAAAATTGTCTTCCAAAGTCAAACAAGTTCAAACAGAGCTAGTTGCATATATGAGGGAGAATGAAAAGATGAAAAGTGAATTGCATAGTTCAAAAATGTGATCATTGATGACAATCATGACTTAGATGCATTAAGGCATGACAATGAAACATATAAAAAAGGAAGTGGATTTTCTTAGTGAGTCATTATTGAAATTTATTAAAGGGAGTGAAAACTAGAGAACATGGTAGGTGCTTAAAAGAATTGTAACGATAAGTATGGAATATGATATAAACATGGAAGTAAAGGCAATTTTAAAACCACATTTGTCAAGGAAAAATATTTGCATATTGAAGAATCATTACCTAAAGTGACAAATGTGTATGGAGCATCCATATATAAGCATATGCATACACATTCCACATCCACTAGGACTAATCCTAAATGCAAGCATCATGTTTTTATATATGTCTCACAACCTAGGCATAAAGGTCACTACTATCAAGGGAAGAATATGCATAACTTTTAGATAACATGTAAAACCACTCACACTTTCTCAGGTCTCAAAGAAGCATAAACAAAGCTTTCATTTATAGTAGGCATCATGAATATAATTATAGGACATTTCACTACCCTAAAATAACATTAAAAATTTTAATGTCCAAAGGACGATTCCGCATTATGCATACATATAAAAAGGTCTAACAAATGCATATATTTATCATAATCATTCATATAATATGGTATGTAATTTATGTGGTAAGTATGGAAATATTGATAGATTTTGTTTCCTTAACCAAATAATGTCAAGCAAACCCTTGAAAGTTAGGGTTAAAAAGAAGAAATAACCTAAAACTAAGGAACCAAGCTTATTTAGGTTCCTAAAACACAATGATTACTTTGGTTTGTAAGGATATTATAAAAGAAAGAGCAAATGGTAGGTAGTAGATATAATAGTTATTGAATTAAGTATCATTTAGGAGTTTGTTATAATGAATTTAATCTTTTTGGCTCTAATAAAGTCTAGAAGATGTTATTGTAGGATGTGGAGATTTTAGCCACCAAACTTTTCAAAAGAGAATTGTTGAATTAAATGAGAAAGATGAGAAGAATGAGAAGCTTCCAATGGATTATAGACTAAAGAAGAATATTCATTCAAGTCTCTCGTAATTAATTCTCTACATGATTTAATTATTACTTCATAATTTAGAAATATGTTACAACTTGCATTTATGTGTCAATTTGATTATAAACCCTTAGCGATAATTGTTTACATTTGAATTATAAATAAGGAAGGTAATAATTAATTTTTAAAGTGTGAACTTTAGTACTTGGACTTAGAGATTATTATACAAAATGAGGAAACTAATTAAAATTTTACATTTATTAGGTAATTATTTTACTAAAACTTCAAATAAGAATAAATTTTGTTAAATTAGAATAGAATTAGGTATGTATAATAGAAATTCTATACGTTAAAGGCCCTTTTTATTTTCTTGATTGAATTTATCTATTCCAAGTCTTATTTAAGGTTTATGATAATCCTTAATTGATATTGCTATGACCCATTAAGTGTTTTGATATTTAAATTTTAGGTTTAAAGCAATTTTTAGGCTTCCAAAACACTATTATGGTTGACTAGTGTAACAAAAAACCATGTTTTTTTTTTGCCTTTCCATTAAGTTCTTTTTTTTGGTTGCTTGTATAGTTAACTTGATAGCTATAATGTCCCATATTTTAAGACTTTCCTTCTTTTTTGAGAGCTTGTGAAGGGTTTGGTTGCCATCCTAGGTTAACAAATAATCAATATAGGTAGATAACTAGTTTTTCTTTCACTCCTTTACTTGGCTTTGGTTATCTCTAGGGCACAAACATTGGCTAACTAGTCAAGGTTGTTAAGTCAAAAGACTTTATGATGATTAATTTTGATCACAGTCAAATAATAATGTTAGAAACAAATGAACATTTTTGACAAGTGTGTTAAGTGTGCAAACAAAGTACAGACACAGACGCAGAAGGTAATATAGACGCAAAGTTAGTATAGACACAAAGAAAATATAGACGCAGACGTAGACGCAATGCAGACACAGATGTGAAATCAACACAGACGCAGATGCGAAGTCAACATAGATGCAGAATAAAACATAGACACAAACACAGACACAAAGTAGAAACACAGACGCAAATACGAAGTCAACACAGACGTAGACGCGAAGTATAAATACAGACGCAGACGTAAAAACATAGACGATACTATGAAGAGACATTGGCACGTCAGACAGTTATTTAGTTAGAGTTAGTTATAGAACTCAACTAAACAACGGTTATCAAGATTCAAGAAGCGGTTATCAAAGATCAAGAAGCAGTTAGAGACGAAGACTATAAATACTAGTCGTAGTCGAAGATGTTGGAATCTTAGAAAAAGTGAAACAAGCTTAGAAATCTTACAGACTCTTAGCAATCTTAGAGAAAGTTAGACAAAAGAGAAACTCTGTAGTGCTATACAAAGAGAGCTAATCTCTGTAACAAAAGCTCACAATATTTTTCTAGTGAGAGAAAGAAAAGGCAGACAGCCTGGACAGGCTAAGATAGCTGAAAGAATACTTTGTAAGAGACCTGAAGAGGCTCTGGAAGGGAAGAAAGAATACTTGTAACTGTTTGGAGTATAGTGAAACACTCAGACGAACTCTGAGGACTGGACGTAAGCCACGGTTTGGGGTGAACCAGTATAAAATCATAGTGTCTATTCTTTACTCTTTACTTTAGTTTATTTTGTTATTAAACGATTATAAAGAAGTTAGTTGCGATTTACCTAAGTAATAATTTTCGTATAAACTTTGTGCTATCTTTTTAACAAGAAAGAGAAGTTCTTAGCAAGATTCTTTATTCACAAAAAGGATACAACAATTCAACCCTCCTTCTTGTGTATCGAGTTTCTTGTACGTAAAGTTTATACTAACGTGTGATTTACTTCATTCTTCACTCAAGGATGGCGTTTCTATAGAAGGGCTTCATCTCTCCTGAAGATGGAGGCTTAATTATCCTTTAATAGTCCAAAAAACCCTAAGTTTAATGAAGCCCCGGGTAGTGTCTCAGTTTATAATTCCCACGATTATGGGAATTGGCATAATTCCTATGATTGTGGAAATCCCATGATTGTGGGAATTTGCAACAGATGAAATCCTCTTGTCTTCTCCTCATGTTCTCTAGTTCAATCTCCAAGTTGCTCCATCTTCCTTTCTATATAAAAAATAGTCAATTCTCACCCTAAATTGACATCAAACATAAAAAAAACAACAATGGAACTCAAACTAAATTAAAATATACAAAATGAATCCTAAACTACAATACTAATCAACAATTATTCAAGAAAACACATGTCAATTACCCAAAAAAATGTATACTAATGCACAACTATCAATACGAAAATGTTTGAAAGTTAAAGCATCTTTCTCACTTATGTTTATCTTATGTATTAGGTTGAAATTTGTAGATTAAGTTAAAGTTTAAGGGATTATAGAGTTGAATAAAATTAATTTATAACTTTATACAAGTAACTAATTTCCTAAAAAATTGTTGAACATTGCAACTAAATGTATAATAGAAAGTTTAAATTAATCTAATTGATTTTTCATATTCTTTCCTAGAGTTGACACTTATTTACGTTGAGAGTATTGAAATTTTCTTGATGAAATAAAAATGTTTAAGTTTGAAGGAATATGTTAAGTGCTAATTTGGTTATGTTTTTAACATGATTTTGAGAGTATCTTACTTATGTTTGGATAATTTTTATATGATTTAGTCCTTAAAATGGCTTATATTTTTTTTACATCTTACTTTGCTCTGTAATAAATAAGGAATGAATTGGGTCAAGTTAAACCCAAGTTGGAGAAGTTTTAACATGAATTTGGATGAACATGGTTCAAACATGGTCACACATTCTATAAAAGACAGATATAATTACAACTTATCATCATTTAAATTGCTAGAAATATGACAACTAGGTTACTATAAGTTCCATCTTCTTATGAGAGAATAACTTAAGTCTTTAGTGGCTTAATGTCCAACAAGTATTTCTTTAATCTAGCAATTGGTTCTATGTGCGATTGTATGCTTTTTAGTTTGATTATTCTAAAAAATTTGTTGGTTTCTTTCCATATAAATTAAACATAGCAGCTCAATAAAGGCTTAAGCATTTTTTATCATTCCCCATTCTTTTATATTGATTTTTAGTCTATACTAGAATACTTTCCCATTCAGTTACTAGATAAACCAGGTTCATATTTTGTTGCATTCTAGCCTATATTATAATTGTGAATTTGCATTGGAATAAAATATGACTTATAGTTTCAGGCATCACGTTGCATATGGCACATATCTGATTACTTATACCTTTAAGTATATCTTTGGTTTTTAATCTCCCTCTAATAGCCAACTAGGTGATAACAGATGTTTTCAGTATTAACGAGCCTTTCCACACAATGTTATACTAAGGGATGTTAGGAACTTGTGGTCTAATGGCTTTTAAATATGAAGAGTTGGAGAACTCACCATTTATCCTAATAAACTAGATGGTTTTGTCTATAATAGAAGATGTAGTTAAGTAACTGGGATAATAGCTCAACAGTCTATTAACTCCCCTTCCTATGACTAACCAAGCATTTTATGTAATAACTTTAGAAACTCAAGTGTGAATTAGCATTTTAGGAGTTAGTATTAATAGATCTCCTCTCTTTTTCAATGGATTTTGGGAAGCCTAGTTATCAAACCAGAACCAAGTATCTTTTCTATTGCCAATCTGCATTTTGAAGAAAGGATATATAATCTATCTATACCTTAACATTTGTATAAAAAGACATGAGTGTTCATGTTTCCATTTGCTCTAAAATGTCACTTCATCATTAAAAATCATCTAAATTCTCTTAACTATTATCTTTGTTTAGATCATCTTAATTAAGACAAAACTAAGTCCTCCCTCTTATTTTTTCTAGCTGAATTGTTCCTATTTGATTTTGGCTCTTATAGAATTCTCAACTTTCCCAGACCAAAGGAAGTTCTTCATGTATTTT
>JAOTJB010000007.1:17123666-17135550 GCA_027123815.1 Erythroxylum minutifolium | reverse complement strand
AAGGAAACAAACTCCTCATGTTTACAATTAATAGGTTCAAATTTTCCTAAATTTTGTCGACTCCTCAAACATACAATTGACAAGTTTAAAATTTCTTAAATTTTTTAAGTCAAACGAACTAGACTCCTCATACTTGCAATAATCATGCTAATTTCCTCCAAATTTTGATTTAAGGATATTTTTAATTTTTATTAAGGCATCGGAGTTAGACTCATAGATTTTTCATTTTCATTTTCATTTAAAAAATAAACTAAGGCATTGATGTTAAAATTCAAGAATTTGTCATTTTCATTTTCATTTTCATTTTAAAATTTGATTAAGGAATTGGAGCTAGAATTTGCAAACCTATGATGTTCATTTTATTTCAGAAAACAATTAAAGCATTAGAGTTAGACTCCACAAGCTTGTCATATTTATTTTCATTTTAGAAGCTGATTAAGGCATTGAAGATAAACTCTATAAGCATGTTTTATTCATTTTTGTTTCAAACATTGATTAAGACACTAGAACTAGACACCATAGGCCTATCATTTTTTTTCATTCCATTGATTAACATATTGGAGCAAAACTCCATAGGATTGTTAAGAAGTTTAAATGTACTTCATAAGAGTAATGCATTTGTATCATAAAAACAAGTATAAAAAGATATTAAAAAAAGCACAAACTCATAAAATTAAAAAAAAAGGGATAAATGTGACCAAGCATCTATACATATACATCCTACATATATGAGGATAAAATACAGAGAAACAAAAGTAAAAGGATATAAGGGTTTAGATAGGGAGAGTTGTGCTGTTAGAGGAGACAAGGTTAGTATTGTAAGAGTTGGGCGATTCTCCACTAATAGGGCTAATGACTTCAGCATCCTTATTAACTCCAAAAAAACTCGTTAAGATATATAAAAGACATATATAGGAGCTTCCTTTAGAGACTTATTGCAAGCCTCAAGATATGTCATTATTGCAGTTATAAAGTTATCATAGTTTTAGTTCTTGAAATACTTAGATATACGATAATAATGGATAATGACAATTTTAAAGTCATCACCTTAAAGCCTTTACATCTTAGATTATGGCCCATCATTGTCAACCTTTAGGCCTACGTTTTCACCTTTCAGGTTGTTATCTCCCTATCTATCCCATTGAGACACTTAAGCAGTTATTTTTCAACAACTTCCTTCTGTTTATTAAATGCCTTAAGGTCTACATATTTCTTTAAGGTTAAATTCTTTACCTCATCATTCTCTTTAATAGAATTTTCAAGCTCTCAATAGACTATCTGAAAGCCCGTGACTACGAATATGAGATCCTAAACAAATAAAAACATAAAATCCATCTTAGAAATGATAATAAGGAATTATTTAAGATAAGAATGCTTACCTTAGTAAGATGCCTCTCAAAAATAAATAGATGTGATAAAGAGGAATCTCTTCTAAACTTTATCTATCTATGGGGGTGATTAGTCCTCAGATCATTTTTGCCTCGCTTTTGAACTTTCCAAAGATGGTGTCTATCTTTTTTAAGTTGAAATTTAGGAAAAGGCATTTATCTTCCCCAATATTTCTATTAAGAATAAATAAGGAAACTATATTCTCCACCTAATGAAATAAGTGAGGAGGCAAAGGATAAGAAGGTTATGAAAAAAAGGTTAGATGTGATAGAGAAAGTAGGTTTGATGATAGTGATACTATCATTATAGATCACAATTTGCTTTTACTTCTTCCTAGAATATGTAGCCAACAAGTCTTTCTCCTTAATCTTCTTTTTCCTTGTGATTTGCTTATTCATATTCATGATTATGATAAAGAAAATAAGGATGCTAGCATAATGTTTGAAAACAATAAATGATAAAGAATTATAAAAAAAGAAACCTAAAAAGATGCTCCTCTATATCAGAAAACTATGGCACGATTAGACTTTGATGATATAATAAGGTCTCTTAAAGAGAAGACGGTTGGTAGGATTTACAAGTTTATAGGATAGGAACTTCAGGGATATATCATCTATTTTCTATAGGAAAATATCTCATCTAAACTTCTTTATCCTTGAAGTTTTTCAAGTATGTTAGGTTTGACAAGAAGATGAACTTCTCCTTCAAATAAACCATTCACAACCACCAATAATTGACACCAGGTTATGACCACTCATTTTGTGTGCCCATATTATATGACAGGTAATGATGAATATAGTGATGAAAAATCAAGAATATAGATGGAATTAGTAAAAAATCAAGCTTGATATTTCTAATATTTTATTGATGGTGGGATAAGAGGAAATCGAAGTCCATATTTGAAGGTATCATAGTAAAATCCCACCTCTCCATGTATAGGATAATGAATTTGCTCTTTGTCATTTAGAAATTTAAGTGAGATAACCTCAAACATCCAAAACTTCTCCCTCATTTTCTTAGATTCATACATGCATAATTTGTCAGGATATAAGCATGCTTTAAAAATTTTCCAAAGTCTCCATTAATGGAATTCAATGAAAAATTTTATAGGCAAAGCGTCTTACCAGACTTAACTAAACTATATTCATACAATACTCTAAAAGGATGGGCAATTATTATAGATAACATAAAAATTGTTTCTGTATACCTATTGGATACAAAGCTATAGCTCCTAAAATTTAATATTATTTTACCTATATCACTAAAGAAATATAAGCCAAAACTACTAGAGATATTGACTTCGCTCTTTGAAATACTCTTATCATTTATGTTACTCTCTATAACTCATAAAATTTAAGGATGAATTGATGTAATCTTACTTTAAAAAAAGAATATACTTTTGTAGACACTTTAATGTTAAAATCCTCTTAAGAAGATATGTAGATATACTAAAGCAAGGATGCTTTTATCTCTCCAACAACTCTTTAAAAATGGCAAAAGCAAGTCATTTTACACATTGTGTAACTTATATGGATAGACGGATAGTCAAGATTGGTTAAGATCAATAACTGAGATCAAATAATGATTTGCCTCCCTATAAATGGTATAAACGTCTTTATGCCAGCTGTATTCTATAAAGAATATTCCCTAAGGATATTCTTATAGAGGCTTCTAAAAAACAATTCCTGTCAAATATTTTAACTTGCCTCATGTATGCTTGCTCAAGAAAGCCAAAGGTGACTTATTAAAGATGGTTATCAATCTAAAATAAGTGTGATTGATGTCACCTATGTGCTTCTCTCCATTAAGCCTATCATTATGTATCATTAGTGTTAAAGGCAACATTAGTAAATTAGTCTTATTGTTGCAAACATGTAATATGTACAAATGGTCTTCAAAAGTAATTTGACATCCTAACACATATAAGTACTAAAAGTTTTATTCTAGAATCAAATTTCTATTAAAAAAAGACTAAAGACACATTATATACCTTTAATAAGTTTACAAATCAATCCTAAGTTGATTTATAAATGTTCTTTAAGTTGCGAGCTTTAGGTCCATATAAGAGAACTAATTATAATAAAAAGTGTAAGTTCAATTTAATATAGGATTCATCCATGATAGGAAATAGATTCATAATCAAAAATCAAACTATTTATCTAGTAAAGATTGGATCCAACTTTACTAAAGATAGTTAGAGTCCAACCACACTTTAAGAATGACTGCTTATAAAAGAGAGACTTCTCAAAGGTGAGTTCTCATAACCATTACCATGAAGTTCAACTAGATACTTCTCTATATACTTAACGCTCTTTAGCTTTACTAACTTAAGTGTTAAAGATGTCTTTTTTAGAACACCCCTAGTCTTTTAGCAGTTGTTTGTGCATCCCTCCAAACTTGAGATTAACTTAATAAATCTATCATAAATTTAGACTACATTAAAGATGTAGATCAATAATTAGTTCAAATTATTACTTCATTAAGAGTTTATGTAGAAGGCAATTATTTATGATTAGTAGTATAAAAGGGAATAACCAAATGTTCTCAATTTCTTGAGGTATAGTTGATGCTGAATATAAAGAGACATGAAAATGGTTCTTGGAGTTATTAAGTTTGGATTTTAAATTGGAGATGTTAAAAGGAAAAACAATTATCTTTGACATGCAAAAGGTTTTTTTAAATTTTTAAATGTTGTTTAACTATTAAATGTTATTTTTTTGGAGTTGTTAAATTGAGAAATTTGATGAATATATAAACATGGATATATTTTCTTCAGTTAGGCCTTTGCTTGGTATTTGGTTAAACTTTGCTAATGAAACTGGTTAGTTTCTCTATTGTTTACTTGTACAAACTTTCATGTTTATAGATGTGTAGTACATAAGCATTTAACTTTCCATGCATTGTATTCAATTTGTATGCATTTTATGTTTATATTTAATTCATTTATTATATATTGTATATATGTTATTTAAAAAATATTATATTAACAAGGACTTATAAAGGTTATTAAGAGCGTAGGATGTATGTTGGGCACATTTATACTAACCAGAGAGTTAAATGGAGAGGTGATGACTTTAAGATATGTTGCTTGATCAAAATTCAATCTGCAATTTAATGACTAGTTGTAGAAGTTAAAAGAAATTAGATAAGGATGTGTGGAGGCACTATTGGAACATCTAAAAGAGATGCATAACCTCCCTCTCTTTTTTTATACTTATAAACAAGTAATAATTAAAAATAAAGAAGAAAAGGAATATGGGTAAGTATTTTTTTAAAGCTAAAACCAAAAAAAGGATTACATTGACAACATCATATATGAAACCTTCAATTGTTGGATTATAGAAGCAAGATTGAATCAAATCATTAGCATATTAGGGCATATAAGAAAAATGCTGACAAATAGAATGCATCAAAAGAGGACATTAGCTTCAAATAGAATCATACCTTTGCTCACATGATTATGGCCAAGTTGGAAGAGAACAACTAAGACAACTGTAACTGCTAAATTGACTGGAATGTGGTTGATAAGTATAAAGTAGAGTATCGAATAAACAGATTTTATGTGAAGTTGCAAGATGATACTTGTACACGTAGGCCTTGGGGCTTAAGAGGAATACTCATTTATCATAGTAAATTGAATTTGATTGACTATATTAACAAGTGTTGTAAGGAATAACTTTTGTAGACATATAAGTACTCCCTCTAGACTTTAGATGGTGAATGATTTTAGTCATCATGTGAAGTTATGTAAGCTCCCGTACTAAAGAGTATATCTGACCACCTATAAAAAAGTAGGAAGAAAGAAAGGTTTATATAATTAAAGACATGGCAGATGTCTAGGTATGGGAGGCTTATTAGATAAATTAAATGTGGCATTCAAAGATAAAACCAAATAGAGTGTAAAGAAAGGTTTGTCATTTCGGTTCTAATTATGAATATTACATAATTCATAGTTTTCTTTAACATATTATTCATCAAGTAATAATGCAACAAATAAGAGGCACTATTTAAAATAATTAACAAAGCTAACAAGTAGAGAAATAATCACCTAAAGCAAACAAATACAAAAAAAATCACCCAAACTAGAAAGTTGAAGAAATTCATTACAAACAACTTACAGGTAAAGATAGAGGGGAAACATCATAAATAAATAATCAAATATGGGCAAATGTAAATGCAAATCAGGTAAAACAAGTAAGGGGAAGATGAAATGAAAGAGTTATAGGTAGAGGTAGATGAAGAGGTGGGGGAAGAGGCACTACAATGACATAATTAGTGTAATAAAATATCATGTAAGTGTTATATAGTTTACCACTTTAACCAATAATTATAAAAACTATATGTTTAAATACATAAATGTATACATGTATGCAATATTTTTATAATTAGAAAAATTATATAAATTGACTTATGATGTAATATCCTAGTTCGATTGTTATACTATGTAATGTGTTGTACATGCATTTTATACAGTATGTTCTATTTATGATGTACTAGAGTAATTTAAGCGTTTAAATGTATTATCAAGGTTATAACGGAGATCATAGATAGACTAAATACAGTTCTAGACTCGATCGAAAATTTCTCGAAAAATTTTCGAAAATGCTAAAAAGCTACGGAAGGAGTCCGAATGAGCTTTAAAAGCCCCGAAATGTGCTTTGAAGATTTAGGTGATACTTTTGAATAAAATCTGGATGATTTCGATGACATTTAGTGATTTTTGGATTCAATTTGAAAATTCTTTCGGGCAACCAACAAGTCACTGAATAATTTCAAAATACGATGAAAAGCTCTAAAATTAGGATTGAAGTCCACAGGAACTGAAACGGGTCAAAACAGAGGTTTTTTTAATAGAATTTGAGTAATCTGAAATTATTGGACTAAAATGCCTTTTTTGGAAAATAATGAGTATTGATGATTTTAAACCCATTTAAAATTTTTAAAAGCATCCAATCAATAAGTATTGACCATAATTAGAGTATTTCATGGTCAATTGAAAATAAAAAGGTTGTGGAATGTTTTCAGGATTTAATTCAATTAGTTAGTGAATTAAACTCATTAAGGGCAATTTGGTATTTTTGCATAAAATGGTGTAAGTGGATTAGTGAGTCACACCTAATGACCAATTAGAAGATTGCTTAAGGGTTAAGCATGATTAATTGAATGGTGATGAGTCATTAAAAAAATGACCAATTAGAAAATGTCATGTGTAATGCAATAAAGGATATTAAAGGAGTAAAGTAAAACCAATTGCTTCCTTCTTTCAACATATACGTGAGAGTGAAACAAAAGAAGAAAAAGAAGAGAAGAAAGAGTGAAGTTTTGGCCAAGGATAGAAAAGGAGGGTGCAATTGATTTTTGATGGGTTTTGGAGCACGAGTTAAAGAGAGTTTGATCAAGATTAAGTGTTCGTTACTTGTCCAAAAGATTAAAAGAAAGTGGTAAATTTCCTAACCTAAACTTCTAGTTTTGGGGCTTGTGAGTGGGATAGATTCATATAAGATAAACAATGATTTTTTACTTTCCATAGAGTAGATAATAAGTTTGGAAGCATTTAAGGGTTGAATATGTAAGAGAAAGAGTTATGTTTGGTGAAATTTTGTCTTTGATTCTCGATTTTTGAACCAGCCCCATTATTTTGGCCATAAATTAGCCTAAAGATGTCCAAATTGAGTGATCCAAACTAGATATGAAACCTAAGACATTTTACTAAAAATCTCTAGAATAAACCTAGATCTAATTCTAGATTAATGATATCGATGTTTGAGATTGAAAATGGTTACCTAATACTGCCCCTATGTTGAAACAGATTGTGATATTTGGTACATTTTTCATCATTTAGAAGTTTAAATGGCATGATTTTTGATGATATGGAAATTAGAGACTTAGGCGAACAAATTTCTAGAAGACCTTAAAGCCTAATTTGAACGTTTGCTATGTAAAAAGTAAGGAAAACATAAAGGTATGGATTTTAGACATAGGTCATAACTGTGACTCGTCATGTATGATCGTGATATGGTGAATTAAATTAGTTGAGATTGTGTTTTGAAGAAATTAGTAAGTTAGAATGGTTAAAATATGATATTTAAGTAACTTTTGAAGTTATATTATGAAATAGAGACCAATAGGTTAGCTTATAGAAGTAAGTAGAAATACAATTAGCGTATGTGTTACATGCTTAGATACAAATCTCGAATTAGGTTAAACCGAATATATAGATTTAATGTCTTACTTCCTAATTTAGAAATAAATGCCTAAGTGAAATGCATTATATGTAGGTAAAGGAGAGGCATAGAATGCGTGAGTGTGCTTGGAGATAAGTTCACAAAGTTATGAGTGTATTTTATTTATTTTATATGACTAAATTCTTTACAAAAGAATTGATGGCATGTGAACGTATTAAATTTTTTTATATGACTAAATTCTTTGCAAAAGAATTAATGACTTATGATTGTTCTTTAAATTGATTTTGTGAAAATGGTTTTCATTTGATCATAAAATGAATATTTATGCTGAGTTTTATACAAATGATATTTTACAAGTGAATATTGCCATAATAAGTGTATGCTTTAGCAATATAAGAGTTTTAATTTTATATGATTAGGAGTTACAATGAAATAATTTAATTATGAATCCTCCCACACTTGATTTAGAAAATAAGATGAGTCATAAATGTAAGAGTTGCTTTTGACTATGGTACATCGTTAGGCTTTATACATGTTATTATACTGGTATATTTATGGCAGTTAATCTATTACGGGTAAGTATTTTAGAACTAGCTCCGTAAATAGTGGTTAACCAGTCACGGGTAAGCGATGTAGAACTAACTCCGTGACTTATTACGAGTAAGCGATACAAAACTAGCTCCGTAACCACCGTTCTATTGTGGTTAATCTATTACAGGTAAGCGATGCAAAACTAACTTCGTAACTATTGGTTAATCAATCACGAGTAAGCGATGCAAAACCAGTTCCGCGACCATATGCCTAAGGGTACCATAGTGTAAAGAAGCTTGTGGTGGGCTATATCATCTAAGAAGTTCATGATAATAAATAATAATGCCGCCATTATTTATTTTTAAAAGTAATTTGAGAGGCATCGTATAGTATCAATTCTAGTGGTTAACTTATTTGCAGTAGAAAAGTTTTTAGAAAACTTATTGTCACCACTGTTTATTGCTTAAGGAAAATGGAAAATGGAAATTCTTATATTATAAGTTTAATTTCAAAATGCATTTCGAAATAGTAATTTCAGAAAAATGAAGTTGTGTTTTATGACATGTTATTAGATTACCAGATTTTATGATGCATGAGTGAATTGTTATGACAATTATTTTACCATGAGCTTTTATAATTGTACGAGAATATTTCAGCTATGCTATTATAAAAAGTTAACTTTTAGTAAACTAATTACACTCACTGAGCTAGTTTAGCTTACCATTATTTTTATGTTTTTAAACAAACCACCCCAGGTATGCGTACAGGTGTTGTAGTAATTAGAAATCTGCCATAAGATTAATTCTATTGTCCGGTGCTGTTGTGTTTGTCTTATCTTTCTTATGTATGTGTTTACTTGAAATTGACTTAGTTGTTTATATGTATGTTGTAAAGTATTTTTGGAAAGGGTTTCAAAGTGTGATCTTGTAAACATCTTTCGTATTGTAAATCTCTTTTTCTTAATGAACTACAAGGGCTTTGATCCTTAATGATGTTTTTTAAAATGTTGAAAGTTGTATGTTTGTAATTGCTTGTGATGTGGACCTGAGGTCTCATTTCCGAAGATGAGATAGTATATGAAATATTAGAAGTATTTTAAAATGTGTTATGCAGGATTTTGAAAATTTTAAGAAGGTCAAAATATAGTCGTTATGCTCCCGAAATTTTTAATAAAATGATTAAAAAAAGGAAGGGTATCTCATTATTTTCCTTGCTTTTAACTTTTAAAGTATAAAAAGTTTTTTAATAAATGAACGGCTTGGCTTTATGGGAACCCTTTGGTTGAGTTAGATATCGATTAGAGGGCTACCGTAGGGTTACTAGGAGGGCCTCACTCAAGTTCCTGAAAGGAAACTTCGGGATGGGTCCTTTCATATGATCCTTGTATAAAAAGGAATAATTAGTTTAGATATTTACTACATCAAATTCATGACTAATTATACAAGATTCAAAATGGTGTCACTTCACCATTTACAAATTTTAATAATAGGGGATTTGGTGCATCCAGAAATTAAGGACATAGATATTGCAAATTTTTTTCCTTTATTCTTAAGCATCTTAATATGATATATACTATTTTTCGTCGATGTAATTAGGAATATTTCAATTTGGGGCAATTCTTTTAGATATCACTAAGGTTATTGCGATGCTTTCACTATTTAGGACATATTAATTCTATAAATGCTACTAGTTCATATATATGTGCTTTCATATAGTACTAAATACGGTTGGATACGAAGTGTTCGGTCTTGTGAGCTTTCTCTCACCCGAGGTTCCCAACCTAGGTACTACACATGGCTCTACTAAATCTTGTTTCTCCACTCATTGTTGAGGTTTTGCAAGCACTCGGGCCAGAAGGTTTGGTGTTTGGTGATTTCTTATCAATAAGTTCCCTTGTTAATCTTAGGGAATGACTTCACAGAAACTGCAGCAGTGTTTGAGGGAGGTGTTGTCTGAGAAATTTGTTGAGGGCTTGAACTTATACTGAATAGTTTCTAAATAGATTGCATTGATTTTGCATCTCTTAAATTACTTTGTCATCTGTTAGTGTGGTTATTTATGATTCTGTGTACGTTTTGTTGATTGCGATTGTCGGACAGATAACGAAACATTAGGGTTTCGATTTTAGGGTTGACTCTGTTCTGTCCTCTTGGGGCTTTTGTAGAATGGGGAAACGACGTAAGACGCCACACAAGATGAGGGATATTACTGCTAAGTGTGTGTTAGGTTTGTAAGAGGCTGGTGAAGGTTCTTCATTGAGTGAGGTGGGCGGGTCAAGTGAAATGGGGAACAACGTCCAATCTATGCCAAGTAGTGAGGGTGGTAGCAAGGCTATTTCCAGTAAGTTGCCACTAGTTGATATGAAGCGGGGTGGTGTGGCGGTAGATGGTGGGGAGGATGATAGCAATGATTCCTCACATCCAGTAGGCAACTTGGAGCAGGAAGACCATACCCAACAGATGTATGAAACAATGCCTCAACCAATAAGCCAGAACAACACAGGAATCCTACACGCCCTTTAGTAGATAAGGAAGGCAAAGGATACTAAACATCTGACAAAATGCCTAAACCAGCAATAAGGGAAGCAGGCTCGAAACCCTCCTTTATGAGTTTATTCAAGAATAATAGAGATCTGAAATAGGGGATGAAGCTGGAGTTTCGGGGAGTAACTGAGGAGATAATTATGGAAGCTGAAGATGTTCTTCCTATTGAAGAGGAATGGGGGTTCTGCCTAGTCGGTTGTTTCACGGGCAGATTCCCTGGCATGAAAGCGTTGGAAGGGTTGATATCAACATGGGAGGTTCGATGTAAAATTCTGCCACATGATAAGGGTTGGCTTATATTTCAGTTTAATTTAGAAGATGACAGAACATGCATTCTAGCAGGGGGACCATACATGCTCTATGGTAAGACCTTGTTACTTAAGTGCCTATCTCAGGGCTTTACTTTCAACTATGCAGACTTTATGGAGGTGCCAATTTGGTTACAATTTCCTAATGTTCCCTTGGAACTTTTGAATGAACGAGGCCTATCAAAACTAGCTTCCCGGGTGGGAAACCCTATCTACACAGATCGCATTACAAGTACTAAAACTAGAATTGGGTTTGCAAGAATTTTAGTAGAGGTAAACGTTGCGAAAGCCCCAGTGACAAGCTATGTGGTTAAAATGCCAGGAGGTAATTGTTACACCCAATCAGTTATCTTTGAAACTTTTCCTGGGTATTAATATTCTTGCAAGCAGTTTGGGCATAATCCATTTGAATGTAAAGTACTAACAAAGAATTGGGGAAAAAGTAAGAAGATGACTGTGCTTGAAGGAGATGTCGAGAATACACTGAATGTTGAGGATCAAAATACAGCAGAGGGTAACACTAGGAAGAGCCAAACCCCTCGGGCTACTCAAGAAAAAGGGGAACAATCGAGTGAAATTTCTAAACAGATAGAAGGGAATGAAGGAGAAGTTGTGGATTTACAAAATGTTGAGGATCAAAATCCAACAGAGGGTACCACTAGGAAGAGCCTCCCCCTTTGGTCTACTCAAGAACAAGGGAAGAGACTGACTGAAATTTCTGAAGAGATGGAAGGGATGAATTTGTCTGTACCAAGTTAGGGGGAAGAGGCGGTCTTAGTTGAAGCTCTAAGGGCTCGGGAGAGGTTAACTGCTGACCAACCGCAGGGGCTTCTAAACACCCACAGACTGTGTGATGCAGAATGCAAAATAGCATATTCAGGGGTATTTTAGTAAATTCCAGAATTGTTGGAATTTCTGAAATAATTAT
>JAOTJB010000007.1:17094921-17107844 GCA_027123815.1 Erythroxylum minutifolium | reverse complement strand
CACATGGATTTCTCCTTCTCCCCACCAGTAATATGATTTGTTCATGGGGACAAATTGCTCGATTGAAAATACATGTTATCTTTGAATAAAGTGTCCATGAGGTGGAAGCCGCAAACTATATTTCTCTTTACGTGATCCTCTTGATGGAATGCATATAACTGCGGGTTTATACTCTTCCTGAGGTTCAGGTTCAATATTTCAATATCTCTAGCGTCCTTGATCAAATCACTGGTCTCCAATATGTCTTCTCAAAGTAGAAGGGGAAAAGGAAGGAGCGCCAGAACAATGTGTGTGCAACAGGATTTGGTCTAATTCAACCATGCGTGAATGGTGTACTGGTGGAGCGCGTTAACCAGGCCTGGTTGAACCCAATATGGACGACACTCTTCAGTATTTGGTCTATCTACTGCCCGATGCATTAGCTTTCTTTGTAAGTTAACTAATTTTAAAAAGATTTTTAAAATTTTTACTATAATTTTTAAATTTTTAATAAAAAATCTTCTTTATTTTTATAAAATTAATAACAAAATATACGCAATGTGAACAACACACATAAATAAATTAAATGTTACTAACATAATGACTCATTGATTCTTAAATTCAGATTGAACTAATTAACTTAATTTATACTAATAATTTATTGTAATTATGTTAACTTATTGATTTGAGTTAGAACTAATTGATTTTGGTTAAGTTTAAGAATCGAGTTATCAACAACATTTGATTGATATATGTATTATGTTTATGTTATGCATGTTGCATCACTATTTTCTAATAAAAGTGTAAGAAATAATTAAAAATAAAAAAATTCAAAATTTTATAAATTTATAAATTTTTTAATTACTTAAATTACATGAAAATTTTTCTTTATTTTACCTCAAAATATAAAATATCAAAAGATGTGCGTAAAAATTCAAGTTAAATTGGACATGAAATAAATAATAAATATTATGCATATGCTAAATAATAATTTAAGCTATAATGAGTGGCTTTAATTATAAGTAAAATATTTAATATATCCTAATTTTTATTATAAAATTTAAACATCATAAACTATAGAAATGTATTTTTTTTTTAACAACTGAATTCTTAAACATATCTTTTGACCATATAACAATTAAATTATGTTAGTATCTTTATTTCAAGTAGGATATTAGTAAATACATTTCAAAAACTCATAATATCTTAATAGTTTGTTTAATAATTTAGTCAAAAAAACATAGCATTGATCCGAATAGAATTACATGAAATGGGCAACTTGAGTAACATGAATGTTAATGGGGTTGTTTAGAGGGTTAGACTAGGCAAGCCTTTGTTTAAAGATTAATATAAAGAAAGCAATAAACTGATTTATTTAAACTAGGTCATAAATAATTTCTCATTAGTGTGAAAGACCTGTTATTAGAGAATTCACGGAGAGCCAAAAAGTGTTAACTATACAAGTTAACAATATATATATATACTGTATAGATAATCTCATTAGTATGAAAGACCTATTACTAGAGAATTCACGGAGAGCTAAAAAGTGTGAACTATACAAGTTAACAATATATATATACTCTATAGATAATCTCATTAGTATGAAAGACCTATTACTGGAGAATTCATGCAGAGGCAAAAAGTGTGAACCGTACAAGTTAACAATAACATTGATTAGCTGAAGAAAAGTGTTAGAAGCGCCTAACTCACCGCCAAAAGTTAGCTCAAGAGAGGAAGTTTGCACATTATTATAAATTGTTGAATGCTCTTATAGTTTATCGATGTGGGATTCCTGACACAACTCCTTCAGTTCAGAGCAGAACTGAACATTTGATGAACGTATTGAACAAAGGGACATAACCGGACACCGCCCTAAACCATCGAGACAACATAGTTCTGATACCATATTAGAAATGCCTAACTCACCCTCAAAAGCTAGCTTAAGAGGGGGAGGTTTGCACATTATTATAAATTTTTGAATGCTCTCATACTTGTCAGGCTCAATATATTCATCAGATGTCCAGTCCTGCTTTGGACTGAGGGGGTGTATCAGGAATTCTACATCGAATAATTATAAAAGCATTCAACAATTTATAATAATGTGCAAACCTCCCCTCTTGAACTAGCTTTTGGGGGTGAGTTAGGCACTTCTAATATGGTATCAGAGCCAGTTTGTCTCGATAGTTTGAAGTTATGCCCGGTTATGTCCTTTTGTCTAATATGTCCATCAGATGTCCAGGGACTGAGGGGAGTGTGTCAGGAATTCCACATTGGACAAGTATGAGAGCATTCAAAAATTTTATAATAATGTGCAAACCTCCCCCTCTTAAGCTAGCTTTTAGGAGTGAGTTAGACATTTCTAACAAAAAGGGCTCCGATGTATAGCAAAGATCTTACTATTTAAAAAGTAACCATAGAAACCATAGAATCTACTATTTCTTTATGCATTTCTATTTAATGCTTGTTTTTTATGTTTCTCTTTGATTTATGAAGCCTTAAATTTTCTAGAAAAAAGAACAATGCTCTTTTACTTTCCCGACATGCTTTAAACATATTTCATGAAAATATATAAAAATTGTAAGTTAAAATCACAAATAGTTTCGACATTTGCTTATGTTTGCCACTATTAAGGTAAACTAGACATAGACAAATTAGAAGATAACTGTACAGGATCGTTAGACAGTGTTTCTATATTTTATAGCTCTCTCCCGATTCACAAAGTCTGTAACTGAGATACAATGATATAATAACAAGATACAAAGTCCTTTCTTCTCACGGGCATAATTCTAAGCTTGAGGGAATCAATCAATAAACACATGCTACTTACCAAAAAATTGATGCAGTTTTTAAACAGATCTAATAAATATATCAATCTTATAAAGCTCAAATAAAACAACTTAATACTAAACTTTGACACTACATTGACATACATTATGTGAGTTTTGATTTCGACAACAAAGTCGGGTGTTGTTGTGTTAATTAAGATGGGCCAAAACTGGTAAGCTCTAAGAGAAAAAAAACTGGTAAAGTTCATTCATATTTTAGAAAATATTAGGGGTCAAATCAAATAAGATATAAGATCAGGGACTTATTTGCAAACTTTTCATCCTCTACTGAATGAACAAAATTTAGAGAGCCGTCCTCTGCTTGCCCCTCTTCGTTTTCTATCAGCCGCCCTAGCTGACAGTACGGTAGAAGGATTGATTGGTTGGGGCAGACATCGTAAAATCATCTTCCCGTCAGCAATTAGCGATTTGCTCATGAAAGTGGAAGTCGGTGATTATTGAGTCAATATAATGTCTTCCCTCCTCCTCTCCAGTCCTACTACTTCCTCCTCTCTTGCCCGCACGCATAAACTGTAAGCTCTATCTTTCTCTCTGTCTTTCTGATTTGGGTTTTGACCATTTTCTCGTTTTGTATGCCTGCCCGTTGTCTGCTTTGAATTAGGGTTTATCTGGGACTTGTTAATTTCCAGATTTTGTGTTTTGGGTCTTGAATTCTGTTACTTCTTCATTTACTGTGACTAATTTTGGGGTTTTTGTGGCGTAGCGATAAGTCTCTGTTTAATGCGCAAAAGGAGGTAACTTTTTCCATCCCGATTCCGAGCAGATACAAAAGACGAAACCTTTGTACTGTGAAATGTGCTACAACTGCGCCTTATGAAGGTATTACTTTCTTTATTCCCATGTTTGGCGGTTTTTTTTTCTGCTTTTTTATTACGATAACGATGTGATTATTTGAGCAATTCATTTGAAATATCAAGGTCCGTTTTCTTATAGGTGGGGGGTTCAAATCCAGGATATTACCATTTTAAACAAATTAGTTTGCTCTCATTCTAAGATGTGCCCATTTAGTTGTCTGGTTCAGATTAAGGAACGATTTAAAGAGAAGGTCTGAAATTGCTCCCTTATATTGCTACCTTATATTGGTAATATCTTGTGCTTACATCATTAAAAGAAGTTTGCTTTCTGTTTTGTTATCGGGAAGGGTAGGGATTTATGGTACTAGTCGAAGGATTGTGATAATTGATAAAAAGTTGGCATGCATGTATAGAGGGCCTTATTTAAGGGGTAAAGGAGAACTATCCTCCCTAGAACCTTTTGGTGTATAGGCATTTTGTATTTGATGGTAATTGAAGATATTCAAAGGCAAACTCAAGCTGTCATCACAAAAGATATGTGATTATTTAGTTTTGCTTTTGACTAGAATTTTTTAATAATATATATATATATATTCTTGAACTCTCATGTTGCAAGCATACTTGTTCACGTAGTATTATATGTATTCTCCTCATGGTGGATGGGCAATTTTGTGAAGAAACAAGACTAAAGTGGTGTACATAATATGTTAAATGCATGGAACTTCAGATAAATAGACTAGGCCTTCAGTGTGAGCTGTGCACTGTTGTTGTTATTTGCCCTGCTCTAGAGTACTTGAAGTTGAGACTTCTCTCTTGCCATTGCCATTTACCTTTAGAAGGCTAATGCTTGTATGTTTAGGAAGTTTTCCATTACTCTTTACCGCTGACAGTCACACCATTACCCATGTTGGCATACTATACTGGCAAATTGTGACGTCTTGATTATGTTGCTTTTATTACTAAGTATTTCATGGATTGCAATTCCACAAGTAATGTCAATGTACATTAATGCAATAAGCCATATGCACAGCTAGAGGATTTGTTTGCAAGCATTGAAGGCAATTTCACTCTGAATGTATGATGTATTGCAATATATTATTGATCAGTAAACTCTTTCTCCCTAAATTTTGTTTTCCAATTCCATCACTGAAAGAAATATCAGAAAGTTGTGGGTTGAAGCCTCAAAATTGATTGGAAAAGGAAGGTGTAATTGTTGGTTCATTGCTAATTTACATATATTTTCTAATGTTATGTGCTGTTAAAATGTGTTTTATCTGTAATTAATTCCTATTGTTCATCACCTCTTCCTATTCTATGATAATTGTGTTAAATTTAGCATCTTGTTTCGTTTCCTTTTTCTGTAGGTAATATCCCAAAATTTCCCCGAATTAATGTTTGGGATCCTTATAAGCGTCTTGGGGTTAGTCCTTATGCTTCAGAGGAAGAAATTTGGGGGGCACGCAATTTTCTCTTGCAACAGTATTCTGGAAATGAGAGAAGTGAAGAATCAGTAGAAGCTGCCTTTGAGAAATTGCTAATGACTAGTTTTAGGGAAAGAAAGAAAGCAAAAATTAATTTGAAAACCAGGTTAAAGAAAAAGGTGGAGGAATCTCCACCTTGGTTTAAGAATTTACTCAATTTTGTGGAACTTCCTCCGGTTGAAATTATCTTCAGAAGGTTGTTTCTCTTTGCATTCATGGGTGGCTGGAGTATCATGAATTCTGCTGAAGGTGGACCTGCTTTTCAGGTTTGTTCTGTAGATCCAATCTTAATAATTATACCACCTTTTTCCCATTTTACTTCACTGTTCAGTATGTTCATGTGAAGCACGCTGGGCATTGTTATCCTGAAAACTTAGAATTCTGGCCTTGCATCTGGTAGATATCCACAAATCGTGAAGTTTTTATTATAGCACATTACACAGTAGCTGTCACTTGTTTTAGGGATCTAAAGAATGAAGAGAATGAAATGTGAGATTATAGATCTTATGGTGATGTGACTGAGATGGCTTCTCTTTTTTTTTTTTTTTGCTTTTTTCTGTCTTATTCAGCTGCTGTAGCTCTTTAATACATGTTGAGAATATTTTTAGTTATGTTGTACAGCTGTTAAGTGGAGTTATTACTTGTTAAATATGCTGTTAGTTCCTAGGTATTACTTGGTAAATATGCTGTTAGTTCCTACGCTATTTCAGCTATTCCCTAAGACAGCTTGGTGACTCTTCATGTAACTTATTCTCTATATAATAACATATTAAGGTGCTGTTTATTTACACACCTCTTTCCCTACAATACCTTTGTCTTATCTGACAATACACACCCTGCGCATGGGTTTTCCATTCAGTAACTGTGATGAAATTCAAACCTGATTCTGAACTATATGCTACATGACCTTGAATGTTGAGTGATAAGTCTGATGCTAAGATTTCAAAGAATCAAGGTCCAGGCACTTGATTATTGCCAATTTGCTATTGTTTCTAATTTGAGAATATAAACAGTAGTCTTGCACAGTTTTTTTTCCTGCATTTTTTAAATGCCTTTTGTTGCAAACCAATGATGTAATTGTGAGCCTCCAAGTATGTATTATGTCCTCATCATAATGTTTGGTATTTAATGTTGGTTCTTTAATGACTGGCTGTAGAATCTTTGATATGTATATATTTGAGTAGCAATACAACTTGTTCAACAGTTTTTCTTTAAAGAAATCACGTGGGCAACACAACACAGATAAGAATGTTGTATTTTCATTACACTAGAGCAAGAGATTTAATCCAGCTGCTTTCTTTTGGCATTTCTTATCGGTAAATTGACTGATAGAAGTTGAATGCTATTTTATTGTGCCATCGTAAAACTTAGCCAGAGTGACTTATAGTTATGGATTCTTAACTAGAGTTATAAGAGTTTTGGTCAAAGTGAAATCCACCATGCATAAGTCATCTGGAGTCGCCACGTTCCTTATCTGGTTTCTATGATATAATCGGATGACATTGTGGTTAGTCGTTTCAGAAATCTAATTGAAAGCTGAGTGGTTGTAATGGGAAGAGTTAATGAAATTTCGTATGACAGTAAAATTCTTGATAAGTTGGCACCAATTTCTGTTGAAGGCATGAGGAGCAAGGGTGGTTTTGAGAGCAATAGCAGTTTTCATACCTTATTTGTGTCTTTCAAAACCAATAAATTGGTTTTTCTTATACATAGTTGACATTTTTATAAACTGTTCTCAACAGTTGGTTTAGATATTCTTTTGTTATGGTTAATGTTTGAAAATGGATGTGCTGGTGACGAAGTATAGAAAAATCTACATTAGAAGAAGTGCAAGAGGCTAAAATGACAGTGGATGATTCCATCAAGGGCATTATTAGATCTTTCTGATTATTTAGTTAAAATAGAGCAGGTGTAGATCGCAGAAGCTTATTGTGTTGTAAGTATTGCTTATCCTGTTGCAAATATTCATACGTGTCTCGGTATGGGAGATGGAATGTCTCTAGACTCTCTTCAATATGAACCCTGTCAATTGCCAATTTCTAATAAAAGTTTGCTACAAATAATAAGCTAATTTAGGCAAGCCTCATCTAATGCTGTTTGGATTGTTAACATTTGGTTGTTTGTTTATGCTTTTGTTTGTAGACATGCATTGTATTTGCTTCTGTTATAGAAGTTCAAAGTAGAGGCTGGCCTTTCAGAAGTTAGTGGTGCAACGAAGTGTTTTGAGGACTGCGCTTTGAGTTGTTTGCTACTTAGTTTAAGTAGACAATTGTAATTTGTTAATTAAGCTGTGTGATATTAGTAGCATTGGGAGGGCTTTTTGTTCATTCAAATGCCACCCTTTTCTTTCGCAAGTGTAATGCTTGTAATTAGCGTGCAATGTTGGCTCCTCATTTTTCTTATGCCCCATAATAGTTGTTATTAGATTATCCACATGGATAACTGTCTGTGCATTCAGCTGTAGCCATTGCAACACCCTGTTGTTATCCATATAACAAGTCATGTTCTGTTGTACAGGTGGCAGTATCTTTGGCAGCCTGTATTTACTTTCTGAACGAGAAGACCAAAAGCTTGGGCAGAGCTTTCATTATTGGGTAAGTTTGATTTGCCATTTCTCAAGTGTTCTAGTCGTCTGTGTTATTTCTCTATACCCTATCAACGAAATTGGAGGGTTTCATATTAGATTCTTATCTGCTTTGCAGCCTTGGAGCTCTAGCAACTGGATGGATTTGTGGCTCTATAGTCGTTCCCATGATTCCAACAGTGATAATACCCCCAACATGGACACTCGAGCTCATGACATCATTGGTAGCATATCTTTTCATGTTTCTTGGATGTACTTTTCTCAAGTAAAACCAGTTGGATTCTTCATGAGTTCATCACACTGTTTGCAAACTGAAGTCCTTAACCATTGTTATTCTTTTTCCTATCTATTATACCTTTTGCTTCTTTTAAGTGTCCCATCCACATTAAAAATTGCTCCGGTGCAATGCAGTTGTTTCTTGGGCTGGCTCTTATGAAAAATATGGCTGATAATCTATCCAGCCTAGGCTAAAGCTTCTCAGGACAATGCTAGTTGCTTAATCAAGCATGAGATATTTGAAGTTAACACTAAATGAAATTTTAAAGTAAAGTTCTTTATTTATTTTACTGAATTTGAAAATGAAAATTAAAACTAAAATCAAAAGTTGAATTAAACATACTGCCCTCAAATAATACGTGAAAATCATTGTCTTAACAGCAATTAATGTAAAATGAGCCCTCAAACATAGTTTTAGGTTTGGGTTTAAAGCTTGCGGGCCTGATGAATTAGCATCGTTTATTCCTCATGGCACAGCGGCCAATGGTATAGACGACGACAGCAATGAGAGTAGCGGAAACGTTGAGTATGGCTAAAGCCCTCCACAACTTCTTGATGCTCCAGACAAAACCATCTTTACATGACTCGCAGTTGTAGCATAGTTTTTCCAGCTGATTGCTCCATTTTGAGCAGTCACTATCTTTCTTTAAAAAGCTCGAGTTAGGTGGCACCCACACTGTTGCATTCTTCAACTGGAATCCACATGAACTTGGTGGCTTGCAACATCCTGACTGGGATAGATACATGATAAATGCTTGTTATTAGCAAGTAGGAAGATTTATAAATAGCCAACCGAGACTTGGTAACAAAAAAACAATGGACATAAAGCTAGTATGATCTAACTCAATAGATGGGTCTAGATCATGTACGTTGTGGTCTACTAGTGTGAATGAGGCAAAGAGCAATGTAATTGTAAGAGTTGACAAATATTCACCTGAATAGAAGACAAATCAAGCTTGTAGATATCACCATCCGTACAAACCTTTGAGTAAGCCAAGCAACTCTTGATATCATTCCATATCTTGCCGCTGGTTACATGATTCCTCAACCAAACCTCAAAGTAATTCGTGATCTTTGTCTCCTCAATCACCTTACCAACTTTATCATTGGTGACAAAGATGGTAAAGATTGTGAAAACTATAAGCCCAAGAATCAAAAGGAACACCACAGTCACGTACAAGATCAAAAAGAAGTTAACCCTACAAAGTGAACCAATCAGCCCTAGAAGTGATAACATAGACAAGGCTGCAACAGCGATCATTAACGGGTTCTGTACAGTTTTCCCACACGCTATGTTGCCTTCAAGGAAGGAATAAAACCCCAAGCCAAGTGCTGTGAGGCCTAGGACTAGAGTAACGCAGTTGAAGACTGCCAAGAGTGTATTCGTCGCACGAACCATGTCGTTTGTTGTGTTAATTATTCGTCCGGTCGGTTGTTACGTTGGTGGGCAGAAGCTCTGGAGGATGTCTTTGCTTTTGTTGCAGTTTGCTCTAATCTCAACTTCTCTTCACGCTCTTATCAAATAAAATTATATTTAAAATTTTAAATTACCCTTCATAATATCCTTATCTCATGCATAACTTATCTTTACACAGTTTCAAAAAAGAAACCAAGTCAAAAGAGGACTTGCTTATATTTTTGGGATAGTAAATACTCATTATCATTGAAAGAAAATCCCGGCTACCTATAATTTTATCCACTTGAGATTAGAATTGAACGTTTAAGGCCTTGAGCTCTCAAAGGAATGACATTAATTTATAGTCTTGTAATGTGTTCTTATCTAAATGTTGAATGTCAAATTAATGTAATTAAAAAATTATATAAAATCAATAATTAAAAAACTCAACCTGTTTGACCAGTTCAACCATAAAAATCTTGAATCTTCTAAATATTTAGCTCGGTTTTCAACTTTTCGGTTAATAACTTTTGTTGTTAAAAACTAATCAATTTATTAATTAATAAGTTAATTTTTTAAATTAATAAGTTCTTATAAAATAATATAAACCAATTAATTATTTTCATTTAACAATATCTTTTTTCAATTAAACTTCAAATTCTTTAATAGGTAAAAATAATATCTTAAAATCATATCTCTAATTTTATTTAATCTTTACTTGGTTTTATGATAGTTTAATACCGATTAAACCTTTTAAACCTTAAACCTCTTGTTTTACCTGTTTAACATTCGTTCCAATTTTAAAACGTTGATAAAAACCAAAAAATTGTGTTCAACAACAATCTTTGTAGTGAGTAAGTAGTAACACCTAAGGTCAAATTTTTACTTAGTTAAGATCAATTAGACATTGGGAAGTTTTTGTATAAGTCAGTTAAAATGGGCAAATTTAGGCTATATTTCTTACTTAGGCTCTTTCTGCCTGAAGCTAGGAATGGCAAAAACAACCCGGGCTAACCCGGCCTAACTGTGACCCACCTATTTTTTTCAAAACGTTCTCATTTTGAAAATTTTTAGCTTAAAAACAAATGGCGGGTTGGGGGTTCTATTGACATTCCTGGCTGAAGCTCTTGCAAGGTTGGTAACATTAATAATGTCAAACTATTTAATGTTAAACCTTATAGCATTAACATACTCAATTCAGGCTTAAATTTGAGTATAATTTTATGAGATTAAATTATTTTTTAAAAATTTTGTATTATAAAATTGATGTTAGCAATCAATGAAATTTTGACCAGTATAAAAAGTGAAAGAGACTAATTTATTTTATATATTGTAATTTTATTTCCCCAAACTCCTGTACATTGGGAGACTTCACCCCATCTTCATCTTCACCAAGGCAAAAAGACTAGTGGTTCCAATGTGACAGCCTTGAACAGTTTTTAGTTAGAACACAAAAGGGTTTGATGTTGAAGCCTAGCTAACAACATACCTAAGTAAAGAAAAGAATCTGCCCAAGATAATCTAGCATGGGACGCATTTGGCAATATAACAGTTATAACGTTAGAATGGAGATATGGAAGACGATGTTAATTAGGTATGTACTGGCTTTTGTAATAATACTTGTGAGCATTGTACTTAATGTTTCTCCTGGTGCAGCAACTAATGGAGTAAACGATAATGACGAAAGCTGTAATGCAAGCATTGGCAATGGCCAGAGCTCTCCACTCTTTCCTGATGTTTTCCAAAATCCCAACCTTGCATGAATTGCAGTCGTAGCATAAAATGTTCTGCTCATTTTTCCATGTGGTGCAATCAGGGTCTGTTACTGCTGGACCTGTTGGGGGCATCAACCAAAACGTTGCGTTCTTGTATTCCAATCCGCAGTACGTTGGTGGCTTGCAGCAACCAGACTGAAATTACATACGAAGATATATCAATTTTGGAATATGTTTTTTTTGCTGGATTTAACCTATATGTCTAAATATAATTATGAGAAAATGAAACTATCAGATTAAATTTGTAGGAAGAAACAATCCATTGAACAAAACAAAATTAAGGAGTTGCTCAGATAGGAAATGAATGTATAAAAACCACAGTTTCACAATGCATTGCAGAATTTAGGAAAAGTTGATGGGCTAAATATTCATGGCAGATAATTGATTCATGTCAGCTAACGTTATTCTAGATAAATGCAGGGCACCCATTGATCATGATATGCAGACAACAACAACACAATTTAAATCAAATATTGTCGATCATCGTAGTAATAATATAAGTCGTAAGTATCTTAATGGAGGATAGATCTCGCAGGAAAATAACAAATGACATAGAAAATGACAAACCTGTAGAGAAGACAATTTCTTCTGATAAAACTGGGCAACATCTTGATCAAAACCCTCTCCAAGACTTTTGCAGACCTCGACATCAATCAAACAGCTCCTAATCTCAAACCAATGCTTCCCATCTACGAAATGGTTTTGCAGCCAATTGGAATAATCCCCGAGTCTGTGCTCTTTATAACCTATCCCGGCCAACGTCTTACCGGCACCCTTATGGGTAACCACGAAAGCAAAAACCATGAACGCTATGAGACCAAGAACAAACATGAACATCACAAGAGAATAAAACCACAACACCAGCGTAACCTTACAGCACGTCCCTAGGAACCCTACCAAAGCTACCACAAAGAGAAACACACCCATTATCAATAAAGGGTTTTTAAGGGCATTTTGGCAGTCAGAGGTTCCAAGCAGACGGAGAAACAACGAATAATATATGGCAATGAACCCTAAGATCATTAATATTGCGTTCAGAATATGAAAAAGACAAGTGCTTATGCGGAACATGGCTTGTTAAATTAGGAGTTTAATGGGTTTCTTCAATTCCAGATACGTCAGCGACTGCGATTTTTTATCAGAAAACCCTTTGGTTTAGTTTTCATACAATCATTGTTACATACTTTCCTTTCGCATTCCAGAAGGATTTTCGGAGATAAAGGATGAATAAAAATGGGAATTACCGAAAGAAAAAAGTTGCATGTTTATATGGAAAGGCTATTTATGTAAGGAAGATGGTATGTATAAATCGATCATGCACATCATCCACACAAAAAAGAAAAAAGAAAAAAAAACATGTTTTCGTCATATATATTCATGTTTATAAATAATTGAATAACAAAAACAAATATGCCAATTTATCTATAAAAAAAAAGATAACCACTTATTGGTAAATAAAAACCTTGCATTTCCCTTTTAACATTATCATGTTGTTGAACTTGAAAGTTGAAAGGCAACATTAAATTGTGGATAGTCAAGTGAGACGTAGATTAGAAGTGAATAACATTTATAAAATTAGATTATCATAAATATTTGATGTATTGCTGTAGTGAGTGCTAATTAATAAAACAGTAATGAAAATAACACCAAGACTAGGGAAAACGGTAGGATTGGCTATTGATAATCCGTGAATTACAACTTATAAGTTTAAATCGTGTAATCTAATAATCTTGGATTATTGTTATAAAATTTTTATTATTTAAAATTAATTTAAATTAATCTTATTTAGATA
>JAOTJB010000007.1:17056110-17067320 GCA_027123815.1 Erythroxylum minutifolium | reverse complement strand
GTTTTATCAACTGTTGATACATGATCATCTTCATCAAGCGTAGTTAAAAGTTTGAGTTTTTATTTTAAAGAATTCATTAAAGAAAAATAAGTTAGGATTTTTTATAGTAAGATAAAGTTGGATAAATAATTAGAAGAATATATTATAATCACATGTCAAGAGTATTTTGACATATTTTTGTGGTAGAAGCCAAATGAAGGTCAATATATGATCATGCAAGAAATTGCATAAGAGCTTTTAGCAATTCCAGTAGCTAATATTGCTTCCAAGTCTATTTTTACTACCCGTTGTCAGACAGAAAGTCCTTTATTATAGTCGACTTCACATTATCTTAAGATTATAAAAGTCTTAGATTTCTCCAAGAGATATTTTTCTCATATGCGTTTTTGAGTTCTCTTAAGCTTAGGCGATTTTCAGGTAACTATCCCCTAAGTCTCGCATACGACCGGCCTTGGTTACTCTTCCTTGGTGATTCTCTTACTAGTAAGTGTTTCTACAATGACAATCCAATTTGGTTGGTAGCTTTTATTGTGCAATGTTGTCTGGCAATTTCGGGTAAGGTGTGGGACGACCTTGTCATCTGTTGGGTGTGACACAACCTACATCCTTCGTGCATTTTGTGTGTTCAAATGATTTGTGCTGTGTTTCTAGTTGTCTAATTAGGGTTGTGCTTTGGGCGACAGTTTTCCATCAATTTGGGAAACAATTATTAGGGCTTCATTTTTTTTGGTGTTGTCTTTACAGACCTGATTATTGATATTATTGCATTGTGGGTTTGTTTTATGAGTGTTGTGTGGGTCTTCAGCTGCGACTTAGTGGCAGCATTTCTCGGGACGATAGTGGAGAACTTTGCTAGAGTTCTTCCGAGGCCTCTAAGCTATGGGGAGGCGGTATAAGACGTGGAAACAAGGAAGGAATATCACAACCGAATGTGCTTTAGGGTTGAAATCTCCTTTGAATGAGGATGTTGGAGAGAACGACTGTCAGGACATTTGGGCTATTATTCAACCGATTAGGGGGTTACGTGGGCTGAAGTCAAGTGAAGGGATTAACATAGTAGGTGCTAGTCAGGAGACAGCACTATGCAAAAAGGGGGACAATATGGTAAATGCAGGGGGTCCCTGGAGTGATAAGGGTACGGGGATTGATCCTGAAGTCGGGTGGAGTAAGTTAGGGTGGAGGTGAACCAGATACATCATCTTCGGAGAATGAGCCATGTGATTTGGATGAGAAGGGGAGTGCCTCCAGTGAATCTATTGCAAGCCCGGATGAGGAAGGGAGTGATCAGTAAGTGCTTGAAGAAATGCCAGACTCTTTACCTCTGGACAAGCACAACGAGTCACCCATGTGATCTTCCGCAAATGATGGAGGGGAGGCCAGCACCCGATAGGAGTTTGACAAAATGCCAGAACCCCTTCGGCCTCCTAGGTCAGAAACACATACAAAGCCCTCCTTTGCTAGTCTATTCAGTAATAATAGAGAGCTTAACCAGAGGTTGTATCTGAAGTATTTAGAAATTGAGGATGAGGTAGTTATTTAGCCTATGGTTGTATCTTCAATTGAAACAGAATGGGGATATTGTCTTGTTGGGTGTCTTACGGGAAGATTTCCAGGCATGAAGGCTATTGAAGGGTTGATGGATAAATGGGATGTGAGATGTAAAGTGTTACCCCATGATCATGGGTGGATTATTTTTCAATTCAAATCTAAAGAGGACAGAACTAATGTGCTTGCTGGAGGGCCTTACATTCTCTTTAAGAAGACTCTGCTATTGAAGAAGCTCTCACAAGGTTTCTATTTTGACTATAAAGAATTCATGGAAGTGTCAATATGGATTCAGCTCCCAAATGTGCCTCTGGAGCTTTGGAATGAGAGGGGACTATCAAAGCTTGGATATCAGCTGGGAAAACCAATTTGTACAGATCGCATAACTAGTACAAAGGCTCAGGTTGGGTTTTACTAAACTGTTAGTCGAGGTTAATGTGGCAAAGAAACCAACCCTTAGCTTTCGTGTCTGAATTCCAGGAGATAGTAAGTACACTCAACAAGTTTTGTATGTCACTTTTCCAAGTTATTACTATGCTTGCCAAAAATTCGGACATACCCCTTTTCAGTGCAAAGAGCAGGAGGAAGCAAGTGCAAGAGATGACTAACACAGAACCTATAGAGAATCAGTCACAGAAGGTGCAGACTACATCAGCCTAGGAGGGTGCTACGCCTAATGTTGAGGAGTTTATAGAAAAAACTAGGCAGTAGGTAGATCCAGAGAAAGTTGCAACTGAACAGGAGACTGTTAATCCTATTGGACAGGTGGGGGAAATCATGATGACTAGGGAGGAGGAGGGGATTGAGAATGTGATAACTGTCTTACCTAGACATCAAAGTCAGAAGTTTAGCAAAGCTAGGATAGAATCCAATACACCAAGAGAGGGAGAATGGCAGAAAGTTTCTAGGTACTATAGTTATCACACACCAACCAAACTGCAGGGTGATTAATACCGGACCGAAGTTGGAGATGGAGTCCCATAAGCTCTTGCTTGCACCAATTCTAGATGATGAGATTAAAAGGGCCATGTATGACATTAGAAATGACAAAGCCACAGAGTTAGATGGCTATACTTTAGCTTTCTTCAAAAAACACTGGCACATTGTTGGCTCAGATGTCTTATTAGTAGTAAAAGAGTTCTTTAATTCGGTGTTAAGAAAATTAACCACACCATCATCACCCTCATCCCAAAGACAAAGACTACAGCAAAAGTTACAAATTTTAGACCGATTGCTTGCTTGAATGTGGTTTATAAGGTGATAAACAAAATACTGACTGAGCGTATGGCTTTAATTATGGGAAAATTGGTTGATCCTGCACAAACTGCATTTATACCTGGGAGAGGTATGCTTGATAATGTCTTCCTAGCACAAGAACTTGTCAGAGGTTATACTAGGAAGCAAATCTCCCCGAGGTGCATGATAAAAGTAGATATAACAAAAGCCTATGATATGGTATCCTAGGAATTTCTTGAAGCCATGATGAAGGGGATGGGTTTCCCTCCGATATTTGTTTGCTTGATGATGGAGTGTGTAACAACGCCTTACTTTTCTATCTCTATCAATGGTACTTTGCATAGGATGTTTCGGGGTAGGAGAGAATTGAGGTAGGGAGATCCCATGTCACCAACCCTTTTCCTCCTTTGCCTGGAGTATCTCTCCCAATTGCTTAAGGTACATATAGCCAACTCTCATTTCCATTTCCATCCGAAATGTCAAAGGCTCGGTATTACTTATTTTGCATTTGTGGATGATCTTATACTCTTTTTGAGAGGGGATTATGATTCTATTCAAGTATTAATAGAGGCTTTAAGGGAATTGAATGAAGTAACAGGGTTAAGGGTAAATCCTTCCAAATCTAATGTGTATTTAGCAGGAGTATTTGGCAGGGAAAAAGAAGACATTATGCATATGGTTAAGTTTCCAGCAGTTGCATTTCCCGTAAGATACTTAGGGATACCTTTGGCTCCTCTAAAAGTATCAGTGGCCCAATTTTTAGTTCTTATCGAAGCTGTGAAAACCTACATTAATAATTGGAAGGGAAAGTCCCTTACTTATGTAGGTAGATTTGAACTGGTGAATTTAGTTATTTAAGGCTTACTTTCTTTTTGGCTACACGCATTTCCTATACCTGCCACCATTTTAGAGTGGATAACCTCAATTTGCAGGCTATTTGTATGAGGAGGAAACACTTTTGGGTAGCATGGGATAACATTTGTGTCCCCAAGAAGGGGGAGATTTGGGGCTGAAAAATTGAAAAATGTGGAATTTGGCTCTTTTATCCAAAGTAATATGGAATATTCATATTAAAGCTGACTCTCTTTATGTATGTTGGATTCATGAAATTTACCTGAAGGGTTATACGGTTTGGGATTGGCAGCCAAAAAATAGAGACTCTCCACTTATAAAAACCCTTGCATGCATTCAGAATCTGATGGTTGAGAATCTGGGTGGTCGAAGGGGAGTGGAAGGTGGGCTGCAAACTTTGTGTACTAATGGTACATTTTCCACAATGAAAGTGTATGAGTTGATTTGAACCAAGCATTGTCCTAGACCATGGATGTCCTTCATATGGAAACAATACATTCCTTTGAGATTTTCATTCATTGCATGGCTAAGCTTCCATAATAGACTATCTACCAAAGACAGCTTGATGTTCTTGAAGTTGGACCGAACATGTATAGCTTATGCAATTTTGAAGCTGAAACTGTTGCCCACCTTTTCTTTAAATGTTCTTTTACTGGTGAAATTTGATGAGGCATTTGGAGTTAGCTTAGGTTGACCTAGATCATATCCTCATTGTCTAGTGCGATCAAGGAGATTCAGAAAGATTACACTGGAGCTCGGTTAAGAAGCAAAACAGTAAGACTAGCACTTCTCTGCACCATCTATACGGTCTGGAAGACAAGAAATAAGGCCCTACTAGATTTTGCTTCTTCTTCGATCTTTGATGTAATTTATAAGATTAAAATTTATGTATAAGATTTTGTATCGACTGTATGCTATTGAGCTGATTACTTTTTGATTTTGGACTTTGTAGTTGATATGGTTGATTGGCTTATAGATTCTGGTCGGGGTATGCCCCAATGACCATGTACTCACAGGTTGATGATTATGTTGTTGCCTACCACATATGATCGGGGAATGCCCAGACCATTTTGCTTTCTTGACTTTCCTTTGATTGCATTGTAAACAGAGAGACTTTTGGTGACTTCTGGTCGGGTTATGCCCCAAAGACCATGTACATACTCTTTTAGATCTAATACATTTACCTTTAATAAAAAAAAGATTATAAAAGTGCTGCTATATGGATGAAATTGGTTAGGTGTTGAAAATGTTTAAGGCAAACTTTATACTTTATGATATCTTAGTTTTTAAATTTTTAAATTTTAAAATCATTTATCATATTATCTTAGTTGTGTTAATTTTATAATTATTATGATCATTTATCATATTATCTTATATTTTCTTTGTTATATTATGATAATTATAGAGATCATTCATCTAACTGAAAGTTTCTTTACAGAATATATGATGATAAAGATATATTTATTTGTTAATTTTATGCATTTAATAATGATTTTTTATATGTATACGAAGTGGTATAAACTATTTCCAATCTTAATTATAATGATTAGGTAGTCTATTTTTTCCTATTATTAATCTATTATCTTAACCTTTACTTCTTAATTTATTTGTTTTCAATTTATTTTATAAACAAAGATGTATATAGTTGAATCTATTTGGTCAGTACAATTGCTTTAACATATTTGCTTATAGTTTGAACTTGTTGTGATTATGATTGTTTTAGGTACTAAATTAATGGAACAAGTGATTATTGTGACAAACTTAGATGAAAAAGACTGCATAAGTATAACCCTACTTAGAGATCTTGAAAGTACTTTAACACCATGGTTAAAGGAAAATTTGTCGAGGATAATATCTTTCCCTAATTTCCTCGTCTAAATGAGAAGGATAATTATGCAAATGTCCTTATACTAACTACAACTTTAATGCTTGTCATTTTTTATTTTCAGTTTCATACTACTTTTTTATAATTTTATGCAGGAAAATGTCTTTCAATTATATTTAATAGCTTTTGGCTACTTTTTCTTCTAATTCCAGACCATGTTCCATATATGGATGATGTACTTTAGATAATCTAAAAAGTTAAGATATTTGATGGAATTGACATTGTCGTAAATTTAAATGTAGATCATTGTAATAATGTTTATAATGGTTTTTAACTTTCAACTTCTTCTTTTCTTGTTTGCTTGACAATTTGTATATGTACGTAAGATATATTATCATGGTTGAACATGATATACAACATAGTGTTTAGAATTTTTTAACTTTGTTTGTTATATATTTTGAAGTGTTGTTCTTCTTAAAATGTGGAAGTCAATTCTTTAATCATGTTTGCTAACTTTTATTTATGCAATAATATGATTTATGGTACTTTTTCTATATTTTTTTGGCTTTAGCTTCGTAATTGTTATTATAAATGCTTTTATATGGTTGAAATATTTGACAACCCTAAAAATATAAAATTTGTCTAATCCTACGCGTATTCTTTGTTGAATTTTGTGTCAATAATTGTAGTATCTTAGTCAAATGCTAGAAGAGAGTTAAAGGTTGTAAGGAGGGTAAAAGGTCCAATTGCCCCCCAACATTGTCCAAAGTCTAAAATGGATTTTGTTATTATCTTTAGTACGAGTTACCCCCTAACGTTTCTAAAATAGAGCAATTTACCCTAAAAATGCTCTATCAACCAAATGTAACGTCCTTATTAAGTTGGGCCACTTAGCCATGCCACAAAATATGTATATAAATATTAATTGTGTTATTTTTAACTAATTATTTAAATTTAATTTATTTTCTAGAAACTAAAATAATACCACAATTTTCCATAAATCCCAACCCGATTGAATCCCTAAATTTACCCTCATTTTCATTTGTTTTCCTTAAATCCTAATTATTGTTCTTGCTTTTTCTATTTATCTTATGGAATCTTCATTCTCCACTCATTTTAGTTGCATCATCGTTCCCTTCTCACTCTAGTCATGGCTTCGTTCTCTAGTCCAAGTAATCCTTAAACTTCCACCTTTATCTGAATATAACTTTAACTATACCACCTTCATCTATGTTTTAATTCCCATTTGGTACAGAGAACAGAGTTGAATGAATAGAGTGTTGGCATTAAGACAAATTTGTGACAAGATAAGATTACTCTGGACATTTATGTTAGCTTTCAATTTGTTGGTTTTATTTGATATCATTTGGAATGCTTTATGATAAGCTATAATATTTCTTCTTTCCCTTTACGTAAAAAAGGGAAACCAAATCCTTTGTATTCCTGATCAACTGATAGTATCCTAGAATCAGAATAAGGCCCTGTTTGGCAATCAGCAGATTGTATCAGCTGTTAGCTGATTCTATTGGCGGTTAGCTCACAATTGATTATATTAGCTTATTTGAATAACAGATAACATTAGATGTTTATTAAAGATGTTTGGTAAAATTAATTATTTAGTATTAACTGTTTAAGTGTAAAATGACTCATGAGAGCATGGCGTAAAGAAAAAAAGAATTTATAAGGCCATGATTAGATATTTAATTTTACAAAAAATTTAAGTTTTTATCTCTAATAAAAATCATAGAACATTCTTAAAAATTTTATCACCATAACATATTTTTATTTTGTAATCAAAAAACTTATTTCATTAGTAAACAAAATTCCTAAGTTTTGTAACTAAACAACTTACTTCATTATAAAAAATTGTATCACTATAGAATACATGCATAATTTTTAGTTTGCATTATCCATAATATCATTATAACATAATTAGCATAATTCAAAAATTATGAAAGGAGGATATAATTGGTTTTTTACTTATTAATTTTTGGCTGATCATTAAAAAAGCTCCTCTTATGGAACTTTTAGAAATCAACTTATTGAGATTCAATAAGTTAACTAATAAGTCATTCACTAAACACATCAATAGCTTTTTAAGATGGTAAAAAAACTAACTTTTAGTCAATAAGCTAAAAAACAGCTTATCAGTTATTTGCCAAACACCTCCTAAATGTTTTCAGTGGCCAACTGAATACTGGTAGGTTGAATGATGCCATATGTTAATATTTTTCTCCCAATTAAAGAAAATGTTTCCTAATTTGTCTCCTTTGCAATTTCTAAACGTAACAATGCTATTGATAAAAGTAAGCGTGAATCCCATATTGAATATCATTTTGATTTATTGAATACAGGTATTTCTATTAGGGATTGTGTTTCCATTATAAATAGGATATTAATTTATTAATGATTGATGGTTATTTCCACGTTATTAATAGATGCTCATGTTTCTTATTGTTGCTAGGTTATATTGTAGCATATTATAGAAAAATGGAGTAGTCAGCATTGGAGACATCATTTTCTAGGTCTTCAATTAATAATGGTTCTTTAGTTAGCATTCAATGCTTGTTTATGGACTTCATGGAGTGAAAAAAATCCTGTTTATAGGTTATATAAGTGCCCAAAATATCAAGTTAGCAGAAATATTATTTTATGATATTCAATATGGGAACAAAAATAGAATAAATATGTTAATTAATGTTTGTATTCGTGATGAGCAAGGTCAGGAGTTGTAAGTTCTTCAATTGGGATGATGACCCCTTTATAGATTGGATTGTTCATGTTATTCAAAGATTACTAAATGATAATGCTAAGTTAAAACACTAATTAGCATTAAGTTACAAAGGGACAATTGAAGACGTGGTTTCTAAAGGAGTTGTTAGAAGACCAAATAAGCAGCAAAGGAAGGAAAAAATTGACTTAGATGAAAAAATAAAGCAAATGAAGTATTAATTAAAGTTTGTTATGAATGATAACAAGGAGTTGAAAAAGATATTAATGACATATTTTTGTTGTTTCCATAGTGATATGAATTATTGTTATATATTTCTCATTTCAAGCTAATTGTGATATGCGTTACAAGAATTTATATATTAAGAATGTTATATATGAATGGGGATAATGTGAGAAGTATTAGTCTTTTACATGAAGGTTTAATCAATATATTTTAGCTTAATTTATTCATATGTAAGTACATATGTATTTAAATTCAAAATGAAGTTCAAATTGTGACAATATGTTTAAGGAGGCAATAAAAAAAACACAATATGCAAAGTTCCATTTAGCATTCATAAATATATGATCTTGTAACTTTGACATTCATAAGATTGTAAAGCTTAGATTCATATAATAAAATATTGCAATTTTGTTGTATCATCAACATTGCAATTCTAATATAATGGATCTAACCATAATATTCCTAGGATACTTCACAGTAGATCTAAACAGAATATACATAACGTAAACAAAATGGATCCAACCAAAATTCTCTATAGACCATAATCGTCAACTAGAATTATATGCAAACCAGAATTGTATTCAACTAGAATTACATGCAAAATTGACATTATGCACCCAAATGATAATGATCCATCCAGAATTCTCTACAACTAACTCATGCACAACTATTTGTCATTTACACTTTGTTGATTTCCAATTTGAATATTATAAGCCTATTGGTTTAAATTTCTAGTAGCATTTTGTTTGTAAGCCTGCTCTTGCAATTGTCATGATGTGATTCTTAGGGCATCCTTCCACCTCAACTATTTTGGTCGGAATGATAGTTGAAATGTGTTTAGATCAATTGATCCAAATGTTCTCTTTCTCCTCAATAATAGAGGTAGAGCTGCAAATTACTATTACAAAAAGGGTAAAAATAATAAATTATTGGTGTAACTAATAAATAGAAGACTAATATACATTAATAACAATATATGATACTTGTATTAAACTAACATTAGCTTCACCAACTTTAGAAGGCTATTTGTTGGAAATAAAAGAATGTGGTTGAGATAAAATTATTTTTGTTATTAGATCTTCATTAGGCTTATATGACTATCCAATATTGACATATCAATTAGTAATTAACAAAATAAAAATAAATTAAAAATTTATGTTAAATAACAAACCTCAGCTCCATCTTGACTAGAAAGAAGTGGACCAGATTTGTTGTTTCTCTTGTTATGACCATTTTAGCCACATTTGCCACTTAGTTGGAATTGCCCCTTCTGTGATAGTCTATAAGGATTTTTTTTGCTTGCTTTGGTTCATCTTTATCTTTTGCTTATTCTTCTTAGGTCTATCAGGAATAAGTCTCTCGAAAAGTGGATGTATCTCCTCATGGGTGTTTGATGGTTAGAATTTTTGCCCTCTAATTAGTTGCAGGACATTATTATAAACTTTTACAAACCTCCCTCTATGATAACAGTCATCCATATACGCCTCTAGTCATTGTTTGGCATGGAAAATGGCATGAATAGCATGATTACAAAGATACTTATAAGATACCTATAAAGTTCATATTCTCTATAACTTCAAGCCTGGTCCTTCCCGAATCAGACGACATGTGTGTCATTTTAATTAGTCACTTCATTCTTCTTATCCCCATTCTAAATAACTCTATAGCCCATTTTATTCTTTTTATTCTTGTTCAATTTTTTCATCGCCTTTGGTGTTATGTCCCCCTTCCATCTCTTAGCCCACTTCTTAAGGTTAGAGTGTCTTTTAATTAACATGGATTTAATAGTCTTTAACATGCTAATGATAGGCAATCTCTAGCCATCAAAATCCAAAAGTTAAATGTCTTGCTTATGTTATTGTCCATAATTAGACATTTGCAATCAATGCTTTAGAAAACCTCACTCTATGTGTTGAGACCCAGATTTTGGAGGCCAACGTTCATGCTCTGATATCACACTTGTTGAGCCCCGTTTCTGGAACCCAACATTTAATCAGAAATATCATAATACTCTCCGATCTTTACTTCATCATACTCTTTAATACATTAAAGACAACTAATTTTCATCAATCACAACAACCTTATCTTTCCTTTTTCCAAGTACATCTAATTTCAACCCACATCATTCATACACAAATTCACATTTTCACTCAATGGTATCCATACTTAGTTCAAAAGCACATGTTTCTTAAGTTTTCATATCAAAAATCCACAAGTTACAAAACATGAATGCATCAAACTTGTTAACATACATGAGCACATAAGCACATCAGAATGGTCTGGAATGGTCCATAAACAGAATGAACTAACACAGTCCATATAATGATCCTATGAAGTCGTAAACAAAACGAACTAGCACAATCCCACTTAATGGTTTTGTGTAGCCGTAAATATAAGGGAGTCCATGAAGGAGCTCTATGCCACTAGCGGGCAGGCGGGAGAAGCCTTTATTCTAAGTGCACTTGACATCAGAATGGACCCAACCAAACCCACATAATATGTAATTTATGATCTTGTAAACTTGATTGCCCAAAATGGCAATTCTTGAAATCTTGCTTTTTATAGACTTGAAGCATTTCGAAAACATGATCTCATAAACTTGCATCTTTTCAAAAATAAATATTTTCAAAATCTTTTCATAAATCATCAACATAATTCACGAAGCAAACATATAACAATTTCATAATTCATTCAAGAAACAATAGATGCAACACGTATAATGCAATTAAAATCATCAAACTTTCTTGATTCAAAGAAAACATTTAATGGCTTAGTACTCTATTATAAACATGTACC
>JAOTJB010000007.1:16989886-17005310 GCA_027123815.1 Erythroxylum minutifolium | reverse complement strand
ACTATGAAAATCTGGAATGAAATGGAGTTCTAAGTGCTATAGAACACTAATTAATCAAGAAGTACACCAGAATAAAAGCTCACGATTCAACTGCCTTATCCTAATCTATTTATCTACATAAAAAACTAAATTCAAAAACCCTGAGTCCTCCTCCGATTCAAACACCTCCACCTTCTTCTCTGCCGTCGATAACCCACCCATCGATGACGAGTTCACCTTCCTTCCACGCACAAACCGCTTCGCATTCAGCTTTCCGGAGGCGACAGGGTAACTTGGTCGAGACAAGATCAGATGGTGGTGGACGGGGAAGACAGACAAAGAGAGCCCTAGAAGATTCGTAAAAATGAACGAGAAAGCAGCTAATATCTGCTCAACACCGCGTTCAAAATTGGTTGGATCCGGTTTGATTAAAACCTGCCGGTTTGCAGAACCGGACTACTGGCCGGTTCAAGATCTTTCCGGTTGGACCGGCCGGTCCGGTTCGGTTTTAAAAACATTGGTTTTTTGATGTTACATACTTAAGGGGCTTAGAAATATTGTTACAAGATCGGATACAACTTAAAGATCATCGGACGTGTGCTACATATAAGTTAAAGTTCTCCATCGACGCATCCAATTCTGCCCCTGATATTCCATTTTTTGATTCAGGTGAAGACGAAGCTGCACCCAACGATTGGCAAAGAGTCTGTAGATTATTGGAAATCACTTCCAATAAGACACAAAACCAACTTAATGCGATGAATGATCAACTTAAAGCGATGAATAAACAGTTGCAAACGGTTGCCCGTCAGCAACGAAGGTTAGATAAGAAAATTCATGCATGTTGGCAGAAGGCTGGAATTCACATCGCACCTCCACCTTCATCATCAGCATCTTCTTTGTCAGCATCAGAAAATTCCTAATTTCTTGTATTTGTTTCATGGATTTCCTTCTTTCATTTTCCAATATTTTTTGTCGTTATCTGTCGATGTTAATTTTGTCCGCCCTTATTGAATTAGACAATTACTTTGCAAGGGTAGAACTGATTAGTATCAATTATATGTAGATGTCGATATTAGCTCTGTTTCGTGATTACTGTGAAAGGAGAAAACAGAAGAATTTCAAAATGGGAAAGATAAAAGAAAAGAATGACATACTAATTGTATCATAATAGAAATAGGATTTAGCAATATACTTAAAGATTCAATTAGCTCACTATTTTCGAGGAGTGGGAATGTTTTGCCTTAATAAAAATTCATATTATGTTTTTACGGTTTAAATTAACTTCTGTAACCTAACGCTCACATCATATAACACCTAAAGAGTCAAACTAACTTCTTCGTCCAAGTTTAACTTCTCTCATCTACTTTCTCCTTTTACTTTTCTTCTTCTTGAACATAAATAGATCAGATTTCCTGTTCCACTAAAAAAATACACAGGCAACATTTCCTATTTCTGGAAACTCAATAACAAACCGTTGATCTTAGTAAGTTATTCTTTCATTCCCTATCTTTTATGTTTTTTAAATATCTATCATTTTTATATCGTCATAATCTTATCTAGTGTCTATTTCATTTTTTCTTTGCTGTTTACACCATTTTACCTCTTATTTTCACGGTGATGCTGTAAAATAACAAATTTTAGATTCTTCTAATTATATTGTGTAATAGAATTATATTATGTTAATATGTCACATTTTTTTATTATGTTATCTTCATTTTTCACTTATTATAATCCTGTTTTGTAAATTACAAAAAATTTTCCATCCGTTGATATTTTCAACTTTCTGTTCCACTTTTAAGGCTGCACTTTATAAAACCAATCAAATTTTATCCCGTTTATATTTTTTAATTGTTTTCGGTACATATTAATGAAGATTATTAAACTTGTTTATTTCAAATTATTGATCGGATATTATAACTATGTTTAATTATATTACAAAAATATACTATATAATATTCTGATGTACTTGTTTATCGCATATTCGTTTTTATTGATATGATATTTAGTTTGTTCTTTATTTTTCGATATATCATGACTTAGATAAATTACAGATAAATTCCTAATTCATGAAACATTAAAAGTCTTATTTCATTAGTTTAATAAGTTCTTAATAAAATAAATAAATTCAATCATTCCCGCATCTGCCTGTAAGTTTGCTATGTGTTTCACAAAAAGACTTCATTATTTTGTACGCTCTTTTGATTCCTGAAAATTTATTTTCCAGCAAGATGCCTATTATTAAGTGAACATCCAAGCTTATACGACGTGAAGCGTAGAAAAAATGCATTAGCAACATGCATATAAGGTTGGCTAATATGCGTTTAATGCCTAGGGACGATCTAACAGAGCATGTTATTTCAGTTAATAACATAATGCAAGAGTTATATTTTGAAGGTTGCCTAGCTTATGCAAATGATGAAGTAAAGTTTGTGAGTTTACTTGCAACATTACCTCAACCTCAAGGTGAACTTTTACAAATGCTCTGGAATAGTATGCCTAATAACAAGACTTATAGCTTGTTAGTCATGACATTTATTCAAGAAATCCGTAAAAGGGAGTTGATTACAACTTTACACCCTTTGGGTCTTCCGACAAAAATAGTCAACTCTATTGTACATCAAGCTTCACAAACTGTCTCACGCAAACTACTTGACTCGTTTCTACGTAGAGTTCGTTACTTATAGATTGTTCGTTGCTTGTTGTTTAACTAATAGAATGTGTTGTTTTATAAGATCGTCTTAATATTTATATAATATCCTTACATTAATTTTATATAAGTATTCATTTACAGTCAAATTATTAAGATTTAATTCTTACACGACTAATGTGACATTAGCACATATTTAATTTGCTATCAATTGTTTTTAGATGCATCTATGATCATTTTAATTATTAAGCGTGGAAAGTATGCTAAAATAACATCGTCGTGATTTCCGAGCTTCACCTCCAAAGTCACAACCGTGCATACGAGAACCTGTAATTTAACTTTTTGATCATGTCTTCCAAGAACCAACTTTTCTATACATAAGAAGAATAAATAATGGAAGCTTGAAAATTTATCAAAATAAATTGTTTTTTTATTTTATCAAATCAAAATAAATATATTATAATTTAAAGTTGAATTTGATTATATCACACTTACAATTAACACAAAACAGAGGAAAATTGTGCAAATGAATTAAAATGCAAACGTCCTTTCCAAAGTTTTAACTATATTTAAATCATAAAAATCTTTCAAAATAATTTCTATTATTATTTTACCGGATCAGAATAAATAGATTATAATTCAAAGAGACAATTCATTATATCAAAATTACAATTCATACAAAACAATGGAAAATTTTAGAAATGAATTCAAATGTAAATGTGCTTTCAAAAATTTTAACATGTAAGTATAAGCATATTTAAATTTCTCAAAAAACCAATAGTTGTAGGAAGTATATATGAATTTCAAATTCGTTAAAATTTGCAATATAAGTTTTATTTGCTTCAATTATATATATATATATATATATATAACATTGTTAAAAAAATATTTATATCATATTTACGTCAATTTATTCATTATAATATAATTAAAAAATTAATAATATATAAATTAAAATTAATTAAAAATGACAGAGAATACATAAGCTAATTATTAACAGTTAAATCAAAATTAGCTAATTTGTTAGTTAGTTAATTAAATTCTAAAGAACACAAATTTTTTTGATTGAAGTTAAATATATTATGATTAATACTAATTAGTAATATATATATTTGTTATTATATCTATGTATATTATATCTATATATATATATATATATGTTATACATATATGTAATAGCAATTATAATATTTACATAAATATATGAATTAATATGAATCAATAATATATATATATATATATATATATTTGTTATTATATAATAATAATAATAATAATAATAATAATAACAAGCATTCGTTCTACATCGAGATGTAGCAAAAAAAAATTTTCTTTCAGAATGTCGCCATCATGCAAATGCATGATAGCAACATTAGGCATGCTATACCGGAAATCGCTATCGTGCAAATGCACCGTAGCGACTTTGAATTAAAAAAGAGAATGTCGCTATTGTGCATATGCACCGTAGGGACATTGGATAATTAATCACCTTTAAAGTCGCTATTGTGCAAACCATCGCGATTTTCAACCTACGCCTCCAAAATCGCTGTTGTGCATTTGCACGATAGCAACTTCCATGAAAAAGCTTATAAATCACTATCGTGCATTTGCACGATGACAACTTTCTTTAATTGCACACCCAACATCAAACTTTCTTAAATTTTCATGTAAAACTCTAAAAATTATAACTTTACATAAATCAAAAGCTAAAAAAAAACATCAACAACTTTCATAAAAACATTTTTGTCAAAATCTTCCTAGATCAATCATTCAATTCTTACTTCATTTGTTTATTAATTATATATAAATTACAACTAATTTATAAATGCTATATTATATTAAAATTAATTCTTTAACAACGGTTTGGATATATTTTAACAAAAAATTAAGAACAAATATATTTACAATCTTTTCTTGTTTAAATAATCAATGGCTTAATTCTGTATTAATTTATTAGTTAATTTTGTATATAACGCAGTTCATATAACAATTAAATTAACTTATTCCTGTAACTCAAACGTTATTTTAATTATCGCTGTCTTATTTTATTTAAATTCACTAATCAGTTAGTTATGCTTAATTTCATCGATATAATAATTTTTAAATCATTTTTTATAAATTTTCCCTTACACATTTCCTTACAAATTATGCGCAGTTCTACCCTGCTAGTCTCTTTCTATTAATTGAAATGATGACTCTACTTCTTTAGCCACTATCTCACATGACCTTTTGTTGATTCCAAAATTGCCACATGAGCTTCTTAAGACTACTAAGACCTCTTCCTCCTTAACGAGATTACCCCTTAGTAACCGCCAATTATCCTACCAAAATAAAGATGACCCCTTAAACAGGAACAGACTACTTACTCAGTTTCTCAAATTCAATACCTTCAACTCACAAGTGTTGAATTACGATTGAAAAGCTGTCTTCATTAGAGTAAAAATTTCTTTCATGCAATCTTAAAATTACTTCTATTCCTCCCACGTCCGATGTATAACACCTTATAAATGCAGTCATGCCGAAAACATCATAAAACCAGCACTAATTCATATTTAACAAGAAAATCCATACGTTTCTGAAAATTGAGGCTTATTACATTTCTCCACATCCCAGATTCAATACCTTATAAATGCATAGAAACATCACGGAACCATATTGCTTCATTACGAACTTGATCAATATTTGATACATATAACACTGACAGAAACCTTCATCCTGAATTCAAGAGACTGCACTGCCACAGTGTAGTCATAAATTTGTGAGGGTTTTAGGAAACATCCAGCCAACCATTCAAAGGGCTGATATGGTATAATTTGTGACTATTCATGTCTAATCTCAAGAACCAGTTCACATCTCTAGCTCTCACTAAACGTAAATGAGGAAATTAAAAGAGATATATGCGGACGACCATATTGAAAGTTCAAACTCAGCTACTGACCAAGAAAATCATTTTGGGTATATCAGATGCTTAACCAGAAAGACGCCTGTCACTGCTAAAGTTAGAATGACAGGAACAGCGGAGTAGTCAAAGTCAATTGTTCGGTTCATATTATCTGCTCTATCCTGGCGAGACCTTTCTCCTTTGAATTCATGAAGAAGATTGCTCAGATTATCTAGTTGGTGAATGATTTGACGCTGCCCACGTGCAATCACTAGAATCTGTTTAAGACATGTCAGAATTTATTAGTGTATGACGAAAGAAACATCATTTGCAACCTTCTGATGCAAACTACATACATCTTAAGAATCAAATGAGATGTCACACGAGTTTCAAATAGGTTAAACCAAATCATGCAACCAATGTCAAACTTGTATTTCTATTGTTAGTTTACAACATCTTCAAAAGTGACAGTGAAAGTTCTAATTATATTGCCCATGACTAGATCAAAGTTCCCTGTCTTTTGCTCACTATGAAACAGTAACATTCGAGTCCAAAGAGACAATTATATATGATGGAATCAAAGTTACAAAGCAATCATGGCCATATCAAGCAAATATGGTTTGAATCTCCAACAAACTTACAATCAATCATTCTAATTAGTATTTTGCATTCTTTTATTTTGAACTTACGGTGATGATACTTCAGACCACTTTTAGGACCTTAAACTAGGATAATTCCCAAAAACAAAAATTTCAGAAAAATGTTTTATAGACTTGGTTTCAAGAACCCTAGAAAAACAAAAAACAAAGTCGGCATAACCTTTTGAAACAAATGAATATACAAAATACTTCGCCGATGTAATTTCTTAAACGGTTTCCAACACTCATCATGTAGATGTAACAAAAATCTAAATCATCATATACACAGTGTGTTAGATTTCAGTCGCAAGATATATGTCTCATTTTCCAGCCAGTGAGATTAGTAAAATATGATGGTCCGTCCATGCATATGAATTGCATAAATTGTACCTTCTACTAATACATGAGCAATAGGAAATCAGTTGTGCTACCTCTTCCATCAAGGAGTTCTCCCTAGCCAATTGGGATGAAGATGAAGAATTTGGCATCATGGATCCTGTTAATGAGCCATTACCCAACCCTGTCACGAAAAGAGAAGTGGGCCCTGAACCATTACAAGTTTCAGCCTGCAAAGCCAGATTTTGTTGGCTAGATTTAGCCTTTCTAACTGCAAACTTGGAATTCAGCTCCTCAATACGAGATGTAAACTCATCCATCCTCTCGTTCAGTGTGGAAATCTGTTCAGAGAGTTGAGTGATCACACCCTAAAACATTCCAAGCAAAGGAGATCAGAGAAAATTGATGTTATATTCATGTGTAGAAAAGGTAGGAAAAGTTTTAAGGAGAAGCTCGAAAAGGATAAGAAGAATATTAAATATTTTTCCAGGAAAAAGTAAACAACTCCAAATTGTGGGCAGTTTACATGTTCACTAGTATTATCCAACTACATGAATAAAGTAAAATTCTCAGCCATACTTCATTGTAGTTAAACTATAGATCAACCATTAAATCGCAATTTACTTTCTAGAAAAATAAGAACCTGGGTTGCAGGTGTTGCAGGAGAGTCCGGAGCTCTTCCATCAAATCTCCTATTACTAACAGCGATTCTTGTCAGCTTGGACAGATTTTTTTCCCGATGATTAGCATAAGAATGTGATAAACTGCTGCAAATTGGAAATCAAATACTGTTAGAGGAACTAAATTAGTTGAAAAAAATGCCAAAAAAGGAAGTTAATGATGACAATAGATGTAGCCAAAGACATTTTGATTTTTGTCACTGTAAAACCACCTTTCAGTTGCCTAATCCCAAAAGTACGCTCTCGCAAGGAAAGTCAAATGCGTAGAGAAAAGGAAAAGAAAACGGATGATTAAAAGGTTCACTAGCTACTATATCTTCTCTTAAACAGAGGAGCCCAACCAAAGAGTAATAGTACCTCCAAAGACCTGCAACTTAAACTTCCAATTCTGTTTTACAAGTATCTTTATCCATCTAACATCCTCTTTCTCAGGACACATGAATAATACATGTCAAAACTAGAGAATACCGGCTGAGATACTTGTTTCTCCTATCAGCAGAGGCTCGGGAGAGGGCTTCTTTAGGGCTTGAAACCAAATCATCATCGATGCTGAGCTTTGTCTTTAAATCATCTGGAAGTGCCTGCAATATGACAAAATAAGGACAATGCAAACCCTGGGCTAGCAAAATCAGCTGAAAGAATCATACCATAACATCATTTACTAGCTTCTCCAGTTGAATCTGTTCTATGTAAGTACGAGGAACATATGAACCATCCAAGCCCAGCTGTTCGGCTACATGTTTCACATATTGACGGTCTCTACCTTGAACCTCCATTTCATAAAAAATATTGATCAATTCAGTAATCAGTCTCATTAGATTCCTTAAGCATTAAAATAATAGCTGAGATTGTGCAACTGTTCAGCAAAGTCATAACAGCAAAGCTGCTTCTGCAACTTTCCAAATGATATATAACTTGCAGGTGCTTGATCTGAAGAAGAATTAACACCTTCATGGTACATGGGGAAGGAAAGGAAGAAGGAAATGCAATGTATTCACCACAATCACTACCAACCATCTAGAGCTTAACTTGGACAACTTCCAAACAGAAAGAATTTTACCAAATAATGGAAATGTGGCATTATTAAAAACAGAATGAGGTCAAACAGACAGAAAGATTAGTGAATTTTTTTAAAAATATCCATTAGATGAAAGACATATTCAGGATGATTGATAACTGGAAAAAAGAAAATGATAAATGCAAGAGAAAAGGATGAATATGGTCTAAAAGGCGAATATTCTCCACAATTACTGATTGGATATACTAAAGGGTAGACTGAGGAAAATCAGAACAATGAATGTAGCGATAGATCTTGCTTCAACCAACATAGTAATAAGAAGTGCTTCAATGATCTTAACTTATCAAGAAAGTTTTACATATTTCACAGCATAATTAAAAGCATCTTCTACACAGCCCTTATTCTAAGTGCATTTCAACTGCCACTCTCTCAAATTGACTACTTAATCAGTAGCATGAAACATTTCCAAGCTTCACCAATATTAAAATTGAAGTTAACTGAAAATGTGAAAACTATGAACCCATGGTTACTTGTAGTCACGCAGTACCTGAACATATTGACGATTAAGCTGTTCTAACCAGTCAGTTTTCACACACACTCTATCATCACAGAATACATGGCTACTTCTCTTCAGGATGCTAGCTATTGTGTATCCCAATGCCATCAGTCCTCCCAACAGGCGCACACTAACTTCAAAAGTTATTCTGGGTGAGATTATGAAGGGGCTATCAGTGACCCATTCCTGATGATAAGAAGCAATTGAGTCAGAAATCCCAAAAATTCATTAGTTCTCTGCCATTGTAGATTATCCAACAAAATTTTTATAACTTAAACACATTGCAGATATATACCCACTAGATCATTAATACCATTTTTGGTAAATCTAAAGTCCGCTCTATGAAAATTTGTTGTAGATAACTGCCACCTTCTATGACTAATTTTTTAGTCATTTATATGCAAGGAAAAATTGCAAGTCTTTCCTTGAAAGAAAAAAATAAGCATTTTTACTGTTTCATTTTGAAAATTCCAATTAAACATTGTATAGGTGTCTCACTTTCCAAGAGGACAATGACAAAGTTGTGCTCAAGGAACAACAGCTATATCCGACAAAAATTCTAACCGAAGGTATAAGATATTTTCAACATGATTATATTTATAGGCAGAGAAAATAGGTGGATATTTTTTTCATTATTCGGATTGTGTCTAAGAAATTTCAACGATAAAGTGGGAGGATGTAGCATCCCAATAAGAGGATCAGGAAAACAGAATCTGACTGAATGTACGAAGATTTGTGTTGTGCACAAGTGCATAAAAAATATACTGCAGAGTGCAGAAATAGAGATGGAAAATAATTCAAATGCTTTGATACATACCCTCTAAAGCTTTAAATTTACGATAGTTTATCTACTCTAGAATTCTCACAAGCTCCACGATCTACTTTGAATCTCTCTGTGAACATCCTAAGGAGCTTGTTCACACATTAAAACTTTTCTAAAAGTCGAGAAAATTCACAGTTAACAATAAGATAAAAGCGACTAATATAGAATATCTGGATGAAAACATGTTAGGCAGATCGTATAAGCATAAATGCCAATTTGTGTAAAAAACTTGAAGAGGTTTTAGTGCATGAAAATAAGAGTTATTTTATAAATTGTATGTTACTTCAGAAAACGTCTGCAAGCAGAATCATCTAACCTCAAACATTAGATTGTATTTGCCATCCCTGTTCCTCATCCTCAGATATGACTGACAGGCTTCAGGATCTTCACCAGGTGGCAAAAGGTATATATCATAAGTTTCCTCCTTTCTTTCTCTACAATCTTCCGATATAACAGCCTTGATCCCCTCAACTGTTACTGATCTTGTTGACTACATGTAAAGAAACAGTTATTGAAAGAAACAAATGACAAAGCATTTACACAAATATTGTTTTGATAAGGAACACTGCAGATGTTTGCCTTCAAAATATAAGTGGGGTTCTGAAATCCAGTAAAAGGGTTAAACTTGTTGATGACTTTAATATGTGCTGTTTGGAGATCTGGTTCAATAAAAGCCTTGTACATGGGATAAACCTGCAGCAGGAGAAAGAAAACAAATGCTAGAAAGAGTTATTTAGGACTAAAGTGCATTCAGTTATAGAAGTTGTTATAAGATTCACACCATAAAAGTGCCTAAGAGTGTGGGTAACATGTGGGAAGAACCTAAATGAATTTTCTGAGATGGGAAAGGAAGAGTACTGTTTCAGAGATTTGATGAATTATCTCCTCTGGCTCTTGACCTGCACGTTGAATGTCTCGCAAAACACGTTTGACAAGGTCGAAGTGAACTCCACCAGTGATAGATACACGGAGATCTAGCAAAGGTCGCAGTTTTTCACTTAAGGCATAAATCCCCTCAATTATCACAATCCGGGAACTGGGTACATCCACTGTCCTGTTGAGAACATCGATTTTATTAGGTTCAAGAATAGTTAGCACTTAATAAGAATCATACTTCTAATAAGACTATTGTAGGAATCTACCAAGTTGACAAAGAAGGGTATTAAAATGTGTAAGAATGTATGAAACAGATGGATGGACAATCAAATTGATGATATTTCTCTAAACTAGAAATTAAAAGATATAGAACTGACTTCTCGCCATAATAAAGGCATGTTCAGAAACCAATGAGGATATCAAGATAGCATCAAATATTCTTCTTTTCTCTATTGATTAATCCACTACTTTCTTTCCATTGCATGGTCACTATCAGTTGAGGTTACACAAGAAGCCAGAAATGAAGGTTTCATGCACTGGAAAGACAGGAGAGAAAAAACAACCTGTAACCTATGCGAGAGCTAGTCTTGAAATCGTATATAGGGACCTGAACAGATTTTCCTGCTTTTAAGTCATGTATATTGCTGAGAAGAGTATCATAATCAGCCAGCCGTGGGTCTGATGCAAAAAAAGTTATCATCAGAATTCTGACACTCATCCTTGCTCACTAATTGAATGACAAAATACAGAAGTCCGCTCAAGAACAAGAAAGGGTCCTGTAGTAACATATATTAGATGAATCCCCCTGTGAAATGCATGCAGTGATTAGATATTTGACTCTTTTAAGTCTTTGCACTAAAGAAAAAAGAACACCTACCAAATCCTTTAGAATATGGTTGCAATGGAAGAAGCTAGCTAAACGAGGTCAATGGGGTTGTTGCACATATTCACTTGTGATATAAACCATAATGAACCTCAAACTAGACAGTGCTCCTATAAGTTTTGTCAAGGAAAATGGCTTCAGAAACAACAGGCCAATTTTAAGTTTGAGCACACTCAGTAGCAGAAAGAAGTCAGGGCCAATTCTCAACTTCAAAGCAATGTGGACAACCTACTTTCTATGTCTGCTATACTCCCATCCTAATTCTAACGATGGTAATCAAGCACTACATCAACCACCATGATATAAAGACATACTTTACTGCAATCGTTTCTCTTATGCTCTTTAAACTAATCACTGAATAGAGAACTAAAAACGAACTACATCACCAGAAAACAAGAGCATTTCTTTGTGTATTGTGAATAGTACTAATACAACATGGATCTATTCATTTTGGGGAAGTTAGACATTGATTCCATTATCATTAGTGTCCTTACATTGCAATATATGAGCCAAAAGTCCCAAGTATCTCCATGAAGACTATAGATGTTATACAAGGGAATACCGTTTCACCCTAATTTTCTTTAAATGCTCAGCAATTAAATAACAACCAAGCTTCACATTTTTTTATTCATCCTCTATTGCACATAACAAATTTCTGACTCAGAACTTAATTTGACATTTATGCCACAAACCACCAACATATAAAAATTGAAATAAATGGCCATCAAAGAACAAACCTGCCAATGCCTAATAGATCTAGCCGGTTCCTACGCCACAAGATTAAAGCTCTTGCTATAACTACGCTTACTAGGGAAAAAATTATACCTTTGATTTGCTCATATAGTTCTCATTATATTGAGATTATATCCTACAATTGCCACTCGACTGTGCAGCTACACAACCTTTGTTAGAAGATAGAAGTACCACGTAGCTGAATATATTTTCACTCACTATGCTAATAAAAGCATTTGTTATGTATTTCACCTTTTCTACATTCTACCAATATTATAAATTCACCAGTTGAAAAGTAGGTTTAGTTTATGTTGACTTCAAATTTGTAATGAAGATAATCTCACCAAAATTGTACTATCACCAATTTCAATGGAAAATAATTAAACATATATGGCACTCTTTTAGTAATTATTTATACAGGTAATCCCAGAGAAAGGAGGCGAATACTTCAAAGAAGAAATAGTTATTGTTCCAATATCTAAATCATCTACAAATAACATTATATACAGTCATTGTATCTATTTATATTCAACTTTCCTTGGATGAACAGTGAGGGAATCAGCATAGACGTTCAAGCTTTAGATGAAAGCTAATAAATCCAGAAGAAAGCAGGCCAAATAAAAGCCATAACTTCCAAAAGACTTTGACTAACTAACTAGATAACCTTTTGCAGATAATTTTCCAACAAAAGATTTAGGAATGAGATCTTACCATCAAAGTTTCCATCAATGATCCTACTAGAATCATTATAGTTGTCCATTGATATGACAACCACACTGGGCATAAAGCTGAGGACCTTGTCGGTGAAGACAGTCTTCCCAGCTCCAGACGGACCAGCAACCCCCACTAATATTATTCCATCATTTTTCTGAGCCAGTAACTGGCATGCACGGATCACAATGAAGAAGCCCTTCTCAAATGACAATGTTTCTTCAACAGGAACAATTTCATAGCGGTCACAATCCTTTTTCTTTACAAGTTGGACCTGATCTCGCAACAGACCAGAACGTCGCCTAGGTGAATCAGCAGTAGGTGCAGTCTCTTGAGCCATTACAGTGCAGACAGTTTACACTAATTGCGTTGAAGCTCAACTTTCAGATTAAAGTGGGCTCAAGATGAAATTTTTATCTGGTATACCAGCATGACACTAATATCAACAGAGAAAGACAACAACCATAGCATACATCGAGTGACAATCTTAAGATATGATAAATTCAGCTATCGAGCTTTATTTCAGGTGGAATGCCTATTAATAATCCCCATGGAATCAGATCACTAGTCATATAACCTATAATATGTGGTCATTCTAGAAACAGTATGCTTGCATAAGAAGGAACGCACACTTCTTACACCAAGAACATTGCACGTGCATGGTAACTCCCAAATGAATAGATACTCGGGCAGATAATCCATTGCATACAGGAGAAATAAAAGATAAAATATTGTACAATTTTGATTGCAATTGCACTTAGATAGACCTTTTAGATAATAAACCAAATATATACAGATTTCACTATATCTGGCGGAGGAAAGGATGGACAAGGGTCTGAAATCCAAGGCCCTTAGATATCAAAACAGAAAACATGTGCCAGGTGTAACACAGAAAACCCAAGCTTTTAATATGGATCCAATTGTTCTTTATAACATAAACTGAACTAAGGTAATCCTTCTACTAACTCCCATGAAGACAAAAACCAAAATTAAGTTGACTGAGAAGAAGCCAGTCCTCCAACCCCATCCCCACCTTTTTTATTTTTCAATTTACGTGCAACTTAGCAATACACATATAGTACCAAACAGAAACATATATGCACCAAAGTTACAGTAAATCAGTAATATCAGGCCCAGATTCTCTTAATTCCTTGCACAAGCCATCTGGCAGTAAGATTCAGCGTCCTTGCAACATTACCATTTCCAACCATAAAAGAAGAAATGGAATAAATCATAACTGCATAATGGATTAAAACACTTCCAAGTCATATACCTTACCAACTAGCTTAAACTAAAGATGGCATCATAAGACTTTTAAGGATAAACAAACTTCCGTTTCTCGAACTTTGGTTCTAATTACTATTTCAGTCTCCAACTTAAATTTTTATTATTTTCGTTATCCTACATATGATATATATTGCAATATAGTTTTCCCCATCACCAAAACAATCTTATCTGACATGGAACACCAAACACAAAATTGATACCTACAGTTACTTTTATCTTTGATCTTGCATTAAATACTAACTTAAATTGTCATATAAGTCTCTAAGAAGGATCACAGCCGGCCATTATGAAGCTTAACATGAGTTTCAATTCTGAACGTCAATTCAGAAGAGAATCAATCAGACAGAAAGAAATGGAAATAACTAAAAGGTTAAAACCATGGAAGTTGTTTTGATTGCAAAAGAAATTGATAAGTGATCAAGCTCAAAGGCATACCTTCACAGTAAACCCTGGACTTCTTTGGCTTCTTTTACCACTTTGTAATGCAAATTCTTGTGATGAAGAGTAGACGATCAAGGAAAGACAGCGGTTTCTGGGATTTTCGTAGGACGTGTCTGGATAAGTGCGACTGTGGAGACCAGAGCGGAGATGACACGTGGGTATGTCCTATCGGTTGGGAAACTAACGAATTTAAAATTTGATAAAAATTGATCAGTACGAGAGTTTAACTTGTACGATAACATTATATTAATTAATGTTACTTCGTAACAAACATTAATTTAAATCATTGAAGATTTTGTTAAGAGGGTAAGCTTTAGAGTAATAGATAAGGGTGACCAGCAGGTTTCGGAGAGTATGTCATTTCTGACATTTCGATTTGGACAATTTTAATCTGTGATTTGATCAACCCGAACTAAAATTGAGTGAGAAATTTGGACCCGGATTAACATCCCTGATTTCATCCCAAATGTAAACTCATTTCCTCCTACATGGCAATTTTAACTCTAGCTGAATACTATTTCCTCTAACAAAAGCCTAGTTAAAGCGTAACCCTACTTATTAAATCCTTTACTGAACAAAAACTCCAGCTAAACCACAAGCCTACACATTTCATCCTACACTCAAACAGAAACCCTAGCTGAACACACATTTAATTCTACCGGCTGCTGTTTCTGACTTTTCTTTATGACTCGTCACTTGAAGTAGCGCAGTAAAAAAGTAGCCATCAACTGGGTCTTGTAGCAATGTTTCCTCAGTTGTAGTGTGTACTACAAATAGATTGAACGCCTTGTTCATCTTAGAGTTAGAAAAAGAGAGATCTAGAAACAAGATTTTATGATTGTCTGAAGTAATTACCGAGTTGAATACTATACAAATAAATGGTACAGTGGTGTCATATTATACTTTACTAAATATTGTTTAATGTTTTTTTCA
>JAOTJB010000007.1:16954712-16968771 GCA_027123815.1 Erythroxylum minutifolium | reverse complement strand
AATATATGAGTTTTAATTTGAAAGTTAAATTTTATATGATTGGGAGTTACATTGAAATAATTCAATTATGAATCCTCTCATACTTGATTTAGAAAATAAGATGAGTAGTAAATGTAAGAGTTGTTTTTTGCCTATGGTACATTACTAGGCTTTATACATGTTATTATACTGGTACATTTATGGCGGTTAACCCATTATAGGTAAGCGATGTATATGCAACTCTATAAATAATAGCTAACTAGTCAAAGGTAAGTGATATAGAGCTATCTCCGTGACTTGTTATAGGTAAATGATACAGAATCAGCTTCATAACTATTGGTTTATAGCGGTTAACCTTTTACGAGTAAGCAATGTAGAGCCAGTTCTATAACTAGTGGTTAACCGATCGTAGATAAGCGATGCAAAACTAGCTCCGTGACTTTAGGTCTAATGTACCATATGGTAAAGAAACTAGTGATGGGCTACGTTGAGTAAGAAAAGTCATGAAATAATAATGCCACCACTATTTATTTTTAAAGGTAATTTAAGAGGTACCATATAGTACTAATTCTAGTGGTTGACTTATTTTTAGTATAAAAGTTTTCAGAAAACTTATTGCCACCACTATTTATTTTTAAAGAAAAAGGAAAATAGAAAATTGAAACTTTTATATGATGAGTTTAATTTCGAAAAAGCCTTTCGAAATAGTATTTAAGAAACATTGAAATTGTATTTTACAAAATGTTTTTTGAGTACAAATTGTTATGATGCACGAATGAATTGTTATGACAAGTATTTTACCATGAGCTTCACTATTGTCTGAGAATATTTTAGTTATGTTGTTATGAAAAGTTCAAATTTTTAATAAATTGATTAATAGTCACTGAGCACGTTTAGCTCACCTTTATTTTTATGTTTTTTAATAACCACCCTAGGTATGCATATAGGTATTGCAGTAAATGGGACTCCACTGCAGGATTAGTTGTATCATCAGCTGCTGCTGTATTTGTCTTATCTTTCTTATGTATGTGTTTACTTGAAATTGGCTTAGTTGCTTAAATATATGTTGTAAAGTATATTTGAAAAGGGTTTAAAATTGTGATCTTGTGAATATTAGTGGAACTGTAAATATCTTTTATTTAATGAACTATGAAGGCTTTGATCGTCAAAGACATTTTTAAAATATCTAGAATTATATATTTATGATTGCTTATGTTGTGGACCTAGGTCCCATTCCAGAAGTTGAGTTGCTATATGAAATACTATAAATGTTTTAAAATGTGTTATGTAAGTTTTTGAAATTTAGGAATCTTAGAAAAGCAGTCATTATGCCGCTAAAATTTTCAATAAATTGATAGATAGAAAAAAGTTCTCACTATTTTCTACGCTTTTAAAAGTTAAAGTATAAAAGGTTTTTAATAGTTGAACGGCTTGGCTTTGCGAGAACCCCTTTAGTTGAGTTAGATATCGATTGGATGGCTACCGTGGGGTTGGCGGGAGAGCTCCACTCGAGTTCTATAAGGGGAACTCTAAGATGGGTCCTTTCAACCTAGGCCCTATTACAACCTAAATAAAGATCTTCTGATTTTTGTTTCTAGTTTATACATACGAGGTGTAGATGTGATAATATTATAAGCCTATGGTAAGAGTTCTACTATACATTGATTTAAGAGTTTTGGTACTTTTCACCCTAAACACATGAGTTCATTGAGTGAAATCTTGGTGAGGCTGTAAAGGTTTATTCTTTTGATTTCAATGTGATTATAAATGTGATTAATATTAATATTGACCGAAGAACTTAATTTTAGCATAATTTGACTCTAATTGTATGTTAATTTGATTCAATATGACATAATGATTTATAATATTAATAGAAAGATCAAGATTAATGAAGGATGGATACTATAAGATTTATAATTTTGATTATGGTTTGTTTAAGGGCAAGTAAAAGCTTAAGTATAAGGATGTTTGATAGATGCATATTTGACTATATTTATACACCCATATTTGATGTATTTTGCTTGATATTTTATACTTTTATTGTCTATTTGGTACTTATTTTGCTCTAAGTACATTTATAGGTTATAATTGCTTTTATAGACTAAAAGGAGAAAAATTCAGATCAAAACGCAGTATAAAACGAAGATTTGAAGCAAATAAGGGATACGCAACCATGTTTATGGTCATGTACATCTCATAGCTCGTGCAGAATCTCAAATTGTGGAGATTTTAGAATATACACGATCCTAAAAATTACTATAAAAAGACATGAGCTGAGGCAAAATGGAAATGTAGACTTTAAGAGGTGATTCCATATATGGAGAAAGTTTAGAAGTGACGATATTGATCCAGAGACATGGAAAATGCGAAGCAATGATTAACAGATCCAATAGAATACAACATCAAACTTCATTCTTGCAAGAATATTTGAGATAAGAGAAAGGGAGATTTAAAATTATGAACTCTTTGTTTTTCATTCATTTTTCTCCCCGTTTATGCTTGATTTCATGTTATAGCATGTGTAACTAAACATCTTTAGTGTCTAGTTTGTTCTACAATATGTTTTGATTCTTTTATTTAATGAAATCGTTTTGATTGATCTAATGTGATTCAATTATGTGTTTAATATATGTTCTAATAGATCGATAATATTAGTACATAATCTGATTTCATAACATAGAGATTATGAAATGTTGTGTATGAATAAATCTATCATAATTGAAAGGATTTGATTGCAAACCTGGAGATAGATCGACATAAATCTTCTGGATTAGGGTTAAACCTAATAACGGAATTCATAAATTGGTAAAGTATTCATAAAAACTTTAACCTAAAGAATTTTGGTTAATAAGACCAAGATTAGTTGTTAATAGTCTAGATAGAGTTATTAGCATAAGGTAAGAATTTCCACGATCAAATAGTCAATAAAACAATTACATAATAAAAGGTTAATTACCTAAGGGTTTTAGAGGGATTTATTACTTAGATACCAATTCTTGATATTGATTATTTTTTAAGCGATTTTCTTTGTTCTCTGCTCGTTATTGGTTCCCATTTCATTTTATCTATTTAAGTATTATTTTTAGTTAAAAACCTCCGACACTTAATTTCTAGACTAGATAATAGGATAATGGTAATTACTAGCAATCATTATCTTTGTAAGATTGACTTGTAGTTACCTGTGCTAGCTATAACTATATCGTGCACTTACGATTAATTCAACATTGACAAACTTAAAATCAATCAATCACCTAACTATCAATATCTCATATGTATCATATAAAAAAACTTACAAATTGGTTTTGCTCTAATCTGGCTTCAGATATTCGCCATAAAAATGAATTGGTTTATGCCCTTATTTGAAGCTAGGCATTAGCTCCAATCACTAATCAATATTTGTAACATCCTGTTACCTATACATACAGCTAGAACAATTATTTGTGAGACATTTATATGACTTAAGATAAATGAACGTTAGACATAAGTTATTTGTAACTTACATATTGTTTGGCACATTCATACGATTGTACATGCTTTCATTGGGCATTTCCGGGTAAGTATGACAAATTGTGATCATGATAAATGGTGAATCAGTGAAGATAAATAGCACACGTGAGGGACAAGTAATGGACCCACGTATAATATTGTTTAAGTTAGGAAGACCCCACTATAGTTTGTAATTATGACAAATGGTGAGTCAATGGAGATAAATAGCACACGTGAGAGACATGGAATGGACTCACGTATTATATTGTTTAAGTTAGGAAGAATTTACCATAGTTCTGATTCCTTATTAAAACACTTCACATTGCGATTCTCTCCCCTGACCTTCATCACTGAATAGCGATATAGTAGCTTTTGTGGTGCTGATTTCTATTTCAGTGTTAGAGTACTTGCTAAGCGAGTAAGTGGTTGTAATGTTGTTTCCACTGTGTAAATAAGCATGTGCATGTTGGATATACATATCTGCATAAAAAAGGGGTTCACAGTGTAGAGAATAGATATGAGGGTTTTGGATGTTGGTTAAATTGAAAAGCGAACGCAGAAGAAAGGAAATGCAGAAATAATACACAAGTATGGATAATAGTCTGCGATTCTGGCATTTATGTGAGTTTTGTCTTTTTGAGCGATTTGGTGTTCTGGAGTTAAAAAGAGAGTAGTATAGATGATATTTTCATGTTGAAGGTATAACAACAATGAAAACGATGTATAGAACTTGTATAGGCATGAAAGATGATAAGTTCTGCTTCATTTGTTTTCTGTATCCTCTGTAAAGATGCAAAGATGCATCCTCTAGGAGTTATTCTCTTTTGTAAGAGATCTTCGGCAAGTTATCTTCTTCTGTGAGGATGCATCATCTGTCAAGATGAATTCTTATATGAACCAGATTCGTCTGTGTCTTGATTTTTCTGTGACCAAACTTCTTCTATATTGTTTCTTCTGTGATGATGTCATCTTCCTCTGGATGATGTCATCTTTCTCTGTATTGCTTCGTCTGTGTTTTGTATCCTCTGTGAACTAACTTCTTCTGTGATGATGTCATCTTCCTCTGGGTGACGTCATCTTCCTCTGTAAAGATGCATCGTCTGTGTTTTGTATCCTCCGTGAACTAACTTTTTCTGTGATAATGTCATCTTCCTCTAGGTGACGTCATCTTCCTCTGTAAGGATGCATCATCTGTCTTTTGTATCCTCTATGAACTAACTTCTTCAGTGATGATGTCATCTTCCTCTGGGTGATGTCATCTTCCTCTGTAAGAATGCATCATCTGTGTTTTGTATCCTCTGTGAACCAACTTCTTCTGTGATGATGTCGTCTTCCTCTAGGTGACATCATCTTCTTCTGTGTTACTGTTCATGAACTCCGTCTGTGTTACTGTTCATAAACTTCCTCTGTGTCACTATTCATGAACTTCGTCTGTGTCACTGTTCATGAACTTCGTCAGTATCACTGTTCATAAACTTCATCTGTGTCAATATTCATGAACTTCCTCTGTGTCACTATTCATGAACTTCGTATGTGTTACTGTTCATGGACTCCGTCTGTGTTACTATTCATGAACTTCCTCTTTCGTTCACGAACTCCTTCTGTGATGACGTCATCTTCTTCTATGTTTCTTTTGTGATGACGACATCTTCTTCTGTGTTTTGCTTCTTCTATTTTTCGTCTATACCTATCTTCTGTTCCATTTTTGACCCTATAGAAGATAGAATTGGTCTTTAAATTCTTCATAAAAGTTGTAGCTCTTGAAGTCTCTTTCGAACCATCTAAAGAACACCTAAATCTGATACCTATAGAGAAAGTTATGCTCATAGCCCCGAAGTAAGTTCAATATGATTGAGGATAAAAACAGATTGGATTCTTTTGGCTATAACTTCTTCTCTAGACACCCAAATGACTTGATTCTTAAACCAGTGGACTCGTAAGACATTTCTATACATTTCCATCAAAAATTATAGCCATCTAAAATGAAGTAAGAAAGATTGAGTGAAAAATGTGGTGTAGGTACAGTGTGTGTACTTTTAAATAATATGAATTGGTGTTATTCCACTGAACAACTGGCTCCCAGGGAAAGCAAATGTAGTGGTAGATGCAGTGAGTAGGAAATCTACTATGGCTCATGTGAAGACTATATATCTACCTTTGTTGAAGGAGTTGGCCAAGCTTAATGATGAATTTTTAATAGGAATTATGGTTACATATAAGTAAGATACATTATGGGATAAAAGCATGATGATGAATTAATAATGGTTAAGGTATTTTTCATTAGATTACGCCCGCATTATATGACTCCGAATAGTTGGCTAATAAGGGTTCTTTGAAATAACACGTGTTATGATACTCTGGATAGTTGGGCTCCAGAAACGGGTCTCAACAGTTGTGGTATTAGAGCAAGCAGGAGTTAGACTCCGGAAGTGGGGTCCAACATTAATTGTGCTTTTACTATTTGTTTTTGTTTTTCTTTAGAAAATAGAGCAGTTAAATGGAAAATTCCAGCTAATTCAAATAATTCTAAATTATTGATATCTAATATATTTTGATTTTCATTTTTAGTATTTTCAACCTTTTCATAGTTTGATAAACAGACAATCTAATATATTATGGAAAATTAATTTATGAAACTCCAATTTGTATAGATCAGTGTCAAGGACATATTCGACTTCCTCTAATCAATTAAATCTATAGACAACTCCAAAAAATCCTTGACACTAAATGAAATAAAAATTTCTCTGTCTTTAGCAAATCTGTCATTGTAATTTTTAATTGCTTGGATAAAGCCAACAAGAAATTCGACCAAACAGTGTAAAGTAGTGAGATAGATAGTATCAATCAATTCGTTTTGGAAAAAGAGATATGTGGTTAAAGGTTGTGGATGGGCAGAGAGCACACTTGTGTGTTGGATAATTATGCAGTTGTTTGCAGATTGAATTTTTCCAATCGAGAGATAAATCGTCAAAAACGCCTGCAGTCTAGGAGAACTGTGCTTCCATTTGTTTGATTAGTTGAAGAGATTATGTTGCTATTGATTAAAAGGTAAGACATTCCATTGATAATGTTTTTTTGGGGGACAAGTAAAAGCAGTTAAAGGTTTTGTATTATCATGTAATCATAATTGCCAATAACCTGATTTGGCATCTAAAGTAGTAAACCAATGATGTCCTTTTAATTGATTTAGAATATAGTCTTTTCAAGGTAATTTATAAGCATCTCCTTTTAGTGCTTCATTTAATTTTTTATAGTTAATGACCATTCGCCTTTTACCTCTTTTTTGTTCTGAATGATTATTTACATAAAATGTTGGGCTGAAAGTTTACTAGTACTGGGTGAAATTAATTGTTTTTGTAATAGTTTTGTGCATTCTATTATGAATTCTTGTACATCATTTGGAGTATAAGGGATATTATTTAGAATATTTAGTTCATGTTTATGTTCCTTTAATTTTATTTCAATTAATTGATTATTTGTATTTTTGAGAGGATCTAATGGGTTTTCACTACAAACATGTTCAATTAGAGTTTCAATTTCAGTTTGTAAAGAAATATTGTTCAGAAGATAGAAGTGTAGGTAATTTAGTTTTTCTGTTATTTGTTTTAATTCGATGGCAATTAGAATTAAATCAATATTCTTTTCATATAAATTATATATCATCTTCTGCTAACAGCCTTGCAGATATATTAACCAGAGAATGGAAACAGTTATAGCAAGCCTGAAGGGTTCATTAATTCTACCTGAAGCCGAACCTTTAACCTCATATCTCTTTTTCCAAAATGGATTGATTGATACTATCTATCTCACTACTTTACACAGGTTGGTAGAATTTCCTGTTGGCTTTATCCAAGCAGTCAAAATTTTTTTGTGCTAGATCATTTAATTGTGATTCTATTTGAATTTGTTTTTCGAATATTTCATATACTTATTTTGTAATGCTCATAACATATTCGTAATGTGAGTAGATAATTCATGAAGTTGTGTTTTAATGGTGCTAATATCTTTTCCTATATTTTGTTCTTCAATTTGTTGTTTATATTGATTAATTATTCTAGGATTAGTGATAGGCATAGATTTATCAAAACTAATTCCTGGTTCAGGGAATCTGATAGGTCTAGTTAATATTGATTAATTATTCTAGGATTAGTGGTTGGCCATATGTCGGCCACCTAGTTTGTCAATTGTTAGGTACAGCCCATTGCTAATTTCGACCTGGATATAAGCAAATTTTGAATTTGTAATGTAGAGTCTTAGATATTGTTGGCTTTGGTGAAAATGGCGTAGGTATTGTTTTTCATAGTAATCTGTTTCATTTTGGTATTGAAGAACTAGAGTTTGGATATAATTTATATGTTTTGATAGCTATATGCAAAAACTACAATTATTATAAATTGAAAATAAAATACAAAATACAAAGAGTATGTTGATAATTTATGTAGTTGAGCAGGAGCTGATATTTTTAGGTTATGGCTCAAGATGTGCCTACTGATAATGATCTCCAAAGCGTTTATGCAATTGATATAGTTCATTTTTTTCTTGATTATAGATACTTGTATTATTTGTAATTCGGTCCTTGCAAAGTTGTATTTCGGCACCTAGTTGAGGTGAAGGTTGATAGATAAAAGATAAATATTGACAAAAGGGATTATATAATTTAAGAAAATTAATACCTAAGACTAATGGTAATCCAGATTCTTGTTGATAAATAGATGGGACGATAAACGCATAATTTTCCAAAATAATATTATTATAATAACTAACATACCCTTTTAAACGCCAATCTGTAGGCTAAGATAGGAGAGAGAGTTTAAGAGCTTTTATTTCATGTTTCGGCAACAGCCGAGAGTTACATAACATAGAAGAAAGGAGAAGAAACGACAAAAGACTAATAATACATTTGACAACGAATAAAGTAAAAAAGGAATAAAGTGAATAAACCTAAAAGCTAAGGTGGTTGGCCATATGTCGGCCACCTAGTTCATCAATTGGTGGGTATAGTCCATTGCTAATTTTGATCTGGATATAAGCAAAATTTGAATTTGTAATGTAGAGTCCTGGATATTGTCGGCTTTGGTGAAAATAGGGTAGGTATTGTTTTTCATAGTAATCTGTTTCATTTTGGTATTGAAGAACTAGAGTTTGGATATAATTTATAAGTTCTGATAGCTACATACAAAAACTACAATTATTATTCATTGAAAATAAAATACATAATACAAAGAGTATAATGATAATTTATGTATTTGAGCAGGAGCTAATATTTTCAGGTTGTGGGTCAAGATGTGTTTGCCGATAATGCTCTCCAAAGCGTTTACGCATTTGATATAGTTCATTTTTTTTTATTATAGATACTTGTATTATTTGTAATTCGGTCCTTACAAAGTTGTATTTCAACATCTAATTGAGCTGAAGGTTGATAGATAAAAGCTAAATATTGGCAAAAGGGATTATATAATTTAAGAGAACTATTACCTAAGACTAATGGTAATCAAGATTCTTGTTGATAAATAGATTTGACGATAAACGTATGATTTGCAATAATAATATTATTATAATAACTAACATACCCTTTTAAACTCCAGTCTTTAGGCTAAGATAGGAGAGAGACGTTTAAAGAGAGAGTTTAAGAGCTTTTATTTCATATTTCGGTAACTGCCGAGAGTTTCATAAAATCTAAGAAAGGAGAAGAAACGAAAAAGACTAATAGTAAATCTGACAAGGAACTGACAAGGAATAAAGTAAAAAAACAATAAAATGAATAAAGCTAAAAGCTAAGGTGGTTGGCCATATGTCGGCCACCTAGTTCGTCAATTGGCGCATACAGTCCATTGCTAATTTCGACCTGGATATAAACAAAATTCGAATTTTTAATGTAGAGTCCTGGATATTATGTGCTTTAGGGAAAATGGGGTAGGTATCGTTTTTCATAGTAATCTGTTCCATTTTGGTATTGAAGAACTAGAGTTTGGATATAATTTATATGTTCTGAAAGCTATATACAAAAATTACAATTATTATTCATTGAAAATAAAATACATAATACAAAGAGTATATTGATAATTTATGTATTTGAGCAGAAGCTGATATTTTCAGGTTGTGGGTCAAGATGTGTCTGCTGATAATCCACTCCAAAGCGTTTATGCAATTGATATAGTTCATTTTTTCTTGATTATAGACACTTGTATTATTTATAATTCGGTCCTTGCAAAGTTGTATTTCGACATCTATTTGAGGTGAAGGTTGATAGATAAAAGTTAAATATTTACAAAAGGGATTATATAATTTAAGAAAATAATTATCTTAGATTAATGGTAATCCAGATTCTTGTTGATAAATAGATGGGACGATAAAAGTATAATTTTCAATAATAATATTATTATAATAACTAACATACCCTTTTAAACGCCAATTTTTGGCTAAGATAGGAGAGAGAGGTTTACAGAGAGAGTTTAAGAGATTTTATTTCATGTTTCGGCAACTGCCGAGAGTTACATAATATCTAAGAAAGAAGCAGAAACGACAAAAGACTAGTAGTACATCTGACAAGGAACTGACAAGGAATAAAGTAAAAAAGGAATAAAATGAATAAAGCTAAAAGCTAAGGTGGTTAGCCATATGTCGGCCACCTAGTTCGTCAATTGGTGGGCACAGTCCATTGCTAATTTTGATCTGGATATAAGCAAAATTTGAATTTGTAATGTAGAGTCCTAGATATTGTCGGCTTTGGTGAAAATGGGGTAGGTATCGTTTTTCATAGTAATCTGTTTCGTTTTGGTATTGATGAACTAGAGTTTGGATATAATTTATATGTTCTGATAGCTATATATGAAAGCTACAATTATTATTCATTGAAAATAAAATACAAAATGCAAAGAGTATATTGATAATTTATTTATTTGAGCAGGAGTTGATATTTTCAGGTTGTGGGTCAAGATTTGTCTGCTGATAATGCTCTCCAAAGAGTTTATGCAATTGATATAGTTCATTTTTTTCTTGATTATATATTCTTATATTCTTTGTAATTCGGTCCTTGTAAAGTTGTATTTCGGCATCTAGTTGAGGTGAAGGTTGATAGATAAAAGCTAAATATTGATGAAAGGGTTTATATATTTTAAGAAATTATTACCTAAGATTAATGGTAATCCAGATTCTTGTTGATAAATAGATTGGACGATAAAAGTATAATTTTCAATAATAATATTATTATAATAACTAGCATACCCTTTTAAACGCCAATATGTAGGCTAAGATAGGAGAGAGAGGTTTACAGAGAGAGTTTAAGAGCTTTTATTTCATGTTTCGGCAACTGTCGAGAGTTATATAATATAAAAGAAAGGATAATAAACGACAAAAGACTAATAATACATCTGACAAGGAACTAACAAGGAATAAAATAAAAAAGGAATAAATTGTAGAAAGCTAAAAGCTAAGGTTGTTGGACATATGTCAGCAACCTAGTTCGTTAATTGGTGGGTGCAGTCCATTGCTAATTTCTATATAGATATAAGTAAAATTTGAATTTGTAATGTAGAGTCCTGGATATTGTCGTCTTTGGTGAAAATGAGGTAGGTATCGTTTTTCATAGTAAATTTTGGTATTGAAGAATTAGAGTTTGGATATAATTTATATGTTCTGATAGCTATATACAAAAACTACAATTATTATTCATAATACATAATACAAAGAGTATGTTGATAATTTATGTATTTGAGCAGGAGCCGATATTTTCAGGTTGGGGGTCAAGATGTGTCTGCTGATAATACTCTCCAACGCATTTATGCAATTGATATAGTTCATTTTTTTTCTTGATTATAGATACTTGTATTATTTGTAATTCGGTCCTTGGAAAGTTGTATTTCAGCATCTAGTTCAGGTGAAGGTTGATAGATAAAAGCTAAATATTGACAAAAGGGATTATATAATTTAAGAAAATTATTACCTAAGATTAATGGTAATCCAGGTTCTTGTTAATAAATAGATGGGAAGTTAAAAGCATAATTTTCAATAATATTATTATTATAATAACTAATATACCCTTTTAAACGTCAATCTGTAGGCTAAGATAGGAGAGAGAGGTTTACAGAGAGAGTTTAAGAGGTTTTATTTCATGTTTCGATGACTGCCGAGAGTTACATTATATAAAAGAAAGGAGAAGAAACGATAAAAGACTAGTAATACATCTGACAAGGAACTAACAAGGAATAATGTAAAAAAGTAATAAAGTGAAGATAGCTAAAAGCTAAAGGTGGTTGGCCATATGTCGACCACCTACTACAATAATTACATAATGCCTAACGAAAAAAGTAAACAAAACTATATACTTTAGTCTTCAATAATTAATTCGTCAGTGCTGCTGTCATCTTTAAGAGGTGCTGATGTGGATGGGCAGAGGGCACACTTGTGTGTTGGATAATTATGCAGTTGCTTACAGTTTGAATTTTTCCAATCGAGAGATAAATGGTAATTTAGCTTATGAAAAAGTTAAATTTAATACTCGGCTTAAATTAGGAATACCTTTACAATCACATAAATTAGATGAAACAATTACCATAGCTTATAAATTTTATAGAGATAATTTAATGACTACTAGACAATATCCATTTTTGATTACGTATCAAATAAGTTATGCTTTAACTAACTCTCATCATAGCATTAAATTTAAAGATACTGATAGAATCTATATGGATCAATTATTTAATGATGTAGCTAAAATTGGAATTAATTTAAATATGTCTCTTCGAGAATTACCTGAAGTAAGTATCCTATACAATATACTAATATATCTACACCCAGATTATCTTTATCAAATAATATAAAACCTTCAATTCCTTTACTTAGATCACAATCTATTAGATTAACCAGACTTATCAGATTCACTGAACCAGGAATTGTTTATTGGTACTGGGTAAAATTAATTGTTTTTGTAATTGTTCTGTGCATTCTGTTATGAATTCTTGTACATCATTTAGAGTATAAGGGATATTATTTTGAATATTTATTTCTTGTGTAGGATCCTTTAATTTTATTTCAATTAATTGATTATTTGTATTTTTGAGAGGATCTAATGGGTTTTTACTACATACATGTTTAATTAATGTATCAATTTCAGTTTGTAAAGAAATATTGTTGAGAAGATAGAAGTGTAGTTAATTTAGTTTTTCTGTTATTTGTTTTAATGTTTGGTAGTATGTATTATGGTAAATTGGTATTTTTAATATTATTGAATTTTGATTTAACGATTTAATATTAGGAGTTTTTAATGTTATATAATGTAAATATTGACAAAAGGGATTATTTAATTTAAGAAAGTCCTCGATAATTGAGTTTGAGGAATGAGTCAGTGTTAATTTTTAAACACTAATTATAAACTCCTTTAATGCAATTAAGATTAAAATGATTGATCAAATCCCATGAAATTTCATTTTTTTGGTGGTTTGTCAATTGGTGGGTACAGTCTATTGCTAATTCCGAGATATAAGCAAATTTCATCTTGATTAGTAATGGGATTTGTAATTTCTTTTGATTTGAGGGTTAATTTATTAATTAATTTCATTATTTCATCTAATTGAACTCTAATATCGTTTTCTATATTCTCCATGGTTTAATTAAAGTAACATCAGATTTGTTTTTATAAGGTTCTTACTCTGATACCACTTTTAATGCAAGATCAGTCTTTTGTTGTATATGTGATTGTAAAGGTAACAAAACATTACTTAATAATTGGAAAAAATTAAATAAACCCCTTCAAATAAAAATTGCTGATGGAAGTATAAAATCTATTTGGTATTGTATTTTCAGGTTGTGGGTCAAGATGTGTTTGCTGATAATGCTCTCCAAAGTGTTTATGCAATTGATATAGTTAAGTTTTTTCTTGATTATAGATACTTGTATTATTTGTGATTCAGTCCTTGCAAAGTTGTATTTCGGCATCTAGTTGAGGTGAAGGTTGATAGATAAAAGCTAAATGTTGAGATCGGGTATTATCTACTCACATTACGAATATGTTATGAGTATTACAAAACAAGTATATGAAATATTAGAAAAAAAAATTCAAATAGAATCACAATTAAATGATCTAATACAAATATATACAGCTTTCATAAATCTTATACAAAGTTTAGAAAATCAAAATAAAATAATAATCGACCAAATACAACAACAATTAAATCAAATACAACAAAAGACTGATTATTTTAAGAAAAATTTCTCAGTCCTTGGCAAATCAGTCCTTGTAATTTTTGACTGCTTGGAAAAAGCCAACAGGAAATTCAGCCAATTTGTGTAAAGTAGTGAGATAGATAGTATCAATCAATCCGTTTTGGAAAAGAGATATGTGGTTAAAGGTTTAGCTTTAGGTAGAATAATTGCTTTAGGGCCATATCTCCCTCGGTTCTGTGGATAGTATTGGAATTGTTTCTGGGCTTTAGTCCATTCGTTTAATGCTTGAAAGCCTTCATAAAACATATCTGGTGTACTCCTTTTCATTTCTTCCTTAATAGCTCGAGTTGGAATAGAATTAATCCGTTCCATATTGATGGGCTTTCCTAAGGGCTTCATTCTGGGTTCTACAGGTTGTTTTTCCAAAACCTGT
>JAOTJB010000007.1:16921422-16946626 GCA_027123815.1 Erythroxylum minutifolium | reverse complement strand
CTCCACTTTCACTAATTCCTATACTTTCTCCACTTTCAAATCAAATTCAAAATTAACACACTTTAGGCATTTTTTCTGTTCTTGATGCAATGCAAATTCATCTTGGAAGTAAGTATATAAGGACACACTAAAAGAGTATACAACATCCTTATCATTAGTATAAGCTCCTTAATCATCAGCTATGAAACAAGCTCAGAATCATTATAGGTATCAATATTAACAAAGATGCTCCTATTCATTATAGACCACATTTATATTATAAAATTATGTCATTTTATAATTCATATCCTAGGACTTATAAAAGTATGTCTGATCTTTCCATGTTCTTGTCCATGGTCGACAGTGCATGGCAAATTCCAATTTTTGATTAAGATTTCTCACAAAAATATTAGTTAATGGTCAAAGATTACCAAACTTCTTAACAATTCATTTTAGGACACAATCGCCTATTAGTGAGCTATTATTGTTATTAGAAATAATATTTCTTTTTTAGTAATTCATTGAACTCTTTTTAAGTACTAGACATTACAAGCATAACATAACTCAAGTCTTCTTCAAGCATTCATCTTCTCTGTTGCCTTTCTTCACCATCATTAACACATTGAAACTAGTCAACAACTAATCCTAAGTTTGATCCCTCTTCATCGCATTTAACAAACACAATGATAGACGTAAAATAAACTTAGAACAAATCCAAGAAGTTCTCACCAGGTTGAGTAGCACTGTAGGGAGAAGATAGTGGATAATAGTGTGTTAACAGAGAAACCCACAGAAAAGATGATGACGAAGAGAGCAAAAATGACGAAAAATTTAGTCGGGAGAGAGGAGGAAGAAACAGGTGAGAAGGCAGGGTAGGGAGGATTCGGGGTAATTGTTTTTCAGATTCTAGGATGATGTCGTTTGTTTAACGACAAACGATGTCGTCTCATTTAAATTTTTTTTGCAATGATTACATTTGGTGACGAAATTCAGATTCGTCATGAAATGCCCAACATTTACCTACCATATTATAGATTCGTCGCCAATACAAAGAAAACGACTGACGATGAATAAATATTTCATCGCCAAAGGTTAAAATATTGTACAAAAATAGAATAGCTTCGTAAAATGTAAAACATTTTGCTACTAAATTGAAAAATCATTGTTAATACTATGTACTTTTTGCGACGATCAGAACTTTCGTCGCAAATGACTCCTATTTCGCTACCCATTATACAAAACGTCGTAAAAACCCAAGCGTTTTCCTTTTTGATTTTCTATTTTGATTAACATGTATGAGTTTTTCCTATTATAAATAACAAAATGAAATTTTTGTCTTTTACACTCATATAGAGTTCTTCTTTATTTGTTTAATTTTTGGGAATTACTAATCTATACTTTTAATTTGGTGGATAAACAAAATAAAATAGAGAAATTTTAAAATTTGTTTATCTTCAATAGAGTTATTAGCTAAATTAATAAGGATTGCAAATCACATTTCATTTAAACCAAATTCATCACTAACATTACAACATATATACCCTTTAGCCCTTAATCGACTATTAACCTTATTATTTATATAAAAAGATACATGCAATTGTTCTTCATTTCCTTAATTTTTGGGAATGACTAATCTTTAAATATAATTTGTTAGAAATAGTTTTCTAATTATATTACAATATCTTCTTAAATTATTATAATTTTTTTTCTAAAATACAAAAGTTAAATTGTATAATTTTTTGAAAAACATTTTCTAAAATTATAATAATTAAATTGTATAATTTTCTGAAATACTTTTTTGAAATTATCCTAAAATTATAATAATGAAATTGTATAATTTTCTGAAATACATTTTTTGAAATTATCACATGTAATTTTTGGACTCTGGATGAAAGAGATATGGCCTTTACACGATAACGTCAAGGGTGCTGGCAGAGGCTGTAATGCCATCCCTGGCAGAAATTGTGCCTTGATTTTAACAATTAAACTGTATTGATGTAAGCCGAATCAGACAAAGTTGTCTCATAAAAGTTGTGGTTTATTCTTTTAGCTTTCCAATGGAATAAAGTTTGAAATTTTTGGACATCAGAATTGAGAGATATGATTTTTACAAACTGAGGGACATATCAGGAGTGCACGATCGTGACAGAACCCTTTACTCATAGGAGTGCACAGTCATGACAGAACCCTTTACTCATAGGAGTGCACTAGCACGATCGTGACAAAATCCTTCAAAACGACAGGAGACGAATATATATTTCATCTCCAATGTTAAAAGATTGCTACCATTACAGAATAGTGTCCCAAAATGTAAAACATTTTGCTACCAACAAATTGAGAAATCATCGCCAGTACTATGTACCTTTTACAACGATCAGAACTTTCGTCGCCGATGACTCCTATTTCGCTACCAATTATACAAAACGTCGTAAAAACCTAAGAATTTTCCTTCTTAATTATCTCTTTTGATTAACATATATGAGTTTTTCCTATTAGCAATAACAAAATGAAAATTTTGTCTTTTACACTTACATATGGAGTTCTTATTCTTGACTTGCTTAATTTTTGAGAATTACTAATCTATATTTTTAATTTGGTGGATAAACAAAATAAAAAGGGAAATAAATTCAATTTTAAATTCAAATTGTGTTTTATTTGAAATAGAAAAATAAATTTATTAAAAATTATTTATGAACCTGCGAGCTTTGGCGACGAACCATATATTAGTCGCTACATCTAACGTTTGTCAACTAAATACAATAGATCGTAGCAAATTAATTTATACTACTTCCAAACAACTACAGTAAACAATAAACGACATCGTTTACCTAAACAAGAAAAATGACGTCATTTTCTATTAGGTTTTCAAAGAAAAAACATAAAAGGCTACTCCATTCTCATTCAAACTGTCAACATTTCTCCAAATCCTCTCTTATGTTTCTTCATCTGTATTGTGGTCATCACTGTCAAAGAACCATCTTCTATTGAATCAGTATTATTCTTTTCTTCTATTTTCATTAACGAAGTTGTGCTAAGTTTAACTTATATCTTCAGGTGTTTATTGTGAGTTCTTATTTATGCATTTGATGTATGAGTTATGTTTATGGTTGTGTTTTAAAGATGATTTATTGCCTATCTTTGTTATTTGTTTATGTCTGTCTACCTTTGTTATTTTTTATGGTTATGTTTTAGTTGTTATATCTTTGATGCATTTTATGGATAATACCATATTTATGTAAATCAAAAACATGGTCATGTCTATTTTACTTTAAATTATCAATTTTGCTTATGATACAAACTACACAATAGATTTTTGAAATTTAATTAAGGGTAACTTTCATATCATTAGGCACATTAAAGATGTATAAGTCATAAACTGGACTACATTTACTTATTATTGAAATTGGAGTTGAACATATCATCATTTAATTCTAAATCGATATTAGCAAATTAATCAAGGAATGTCGACATAGAGACTAGTTCCAGATGGCCCTAATTCATTCCATTGGGAGGAACGTGGCAAAATTGTCCCTACTGAAACACTAAACAATGCAAAAAAAATCTACATTTCATAGACTAATCATCATTTGCCTTCTATGGCCGATCTTCTACTTCAAGGTGTTTAATATCATCTGAACAACGTCACTTTCCTTATTATGTACATCTCATTTCCTTTTATAAAGCTATTATATATATTCACATTTGATGGTATATACTACATATTTTTTAAGCTTCCTTAAGTCTCGAAGATGTCATGTATGCCCATGGAGGCGGGAATGATGTCACAACAGTCCGTATAGGATTAGGAAAATCTGTTGTTTTAGAAAATTTGTCAATTTTGCAGACTTCGTTTACTCATTCACATATGCATGTCACTTCAATCTCGGTTCGTTTAACGGTTTACTAATATGAAAATATCTAAGTTCTATACTGATTGTCTTTTAGGTAAACCGTTTCGTATTAGCAGTTCACCTGGTGAACTTGTCTTCCATACTAAATCTAATGACTCATTCATTGTATCCTCTACAAGTTTAGCTATAGCGAAAAAGTTGTTGCAAAAGGGTGTGAAAAACCCTACACCTGAAGGAAGCATTATTACTATTTCAATTGGTGCCTTCGAACGTGTAAAGACCTTTCTCGGGAATCCAGACATCGGAGACCCATTTACCTTTACCCACTCTCTCACTTGGAATCCAAATAAATAATTATATCATTGTCATTTATAAAAACAATCAATGAGACTCAACTTTAACGTTGATTTATTGTTGTATCTGTAAGAATTTGTCAAACAACCTCTCTACTAGTTAGGGGACAAGTTGCGTACTATTGAATGTGGGTTGTTATTGTTCTAGTTCTATGATTGTATGAATTATTAAACTTCTAATTCAATGTTCGCACTACTCCATATATCATATTATTATATTGATAAAATTATTTAAAATTTTAATAACTAATTTTTGCAATGTTAGTAAATATTAATGATTAATTATTACTACTGTTTAACCTTTAAATTTATGTTGTATGTTTTTTTTCAATAATAAGTTGTAAACATTCAAAACAAATCTCCAATAAAACATATTTTAACTATGATATATTATAAAAATGTTAGTTTAACAATTTTGGAAAATGTCAACCATTTGGTGACGAATTTTAGAAATCGTCACTAAATGGTATGTAACCATTTGTGACGATTTACAAATTTCATCGGCAAATATAAACCTTTTGGTGACGCTTAAAAATATCGTCGCTATATGACAACTTTTAGCGACAATGTCAAAATCATAGAAAAAACCAAATGTCTTTTTACTGACGATTTCACATAATCGTCGCTCATTGTGATTCTTTAGGGACAATTTCCAAGATTAGTCACCAAATGTTTGACAAACTACGGTGACGATTTATAGAAAGCATCACCATAAGTATATTTAGCGATGAATACCTAAAATCATCACCCATTGTGCATCATTTTGTGACGATTCCTCTTGATCATCACTAAATGTTTTGCATTTTGTGATGATTTCTGTTATTCGTCGCAAAATGTTTTTCCTTTTGTCACGTTTAAAAAGTGTCACCATAAGTATATTTAGCAATGAATAGCTGAAATCATCACCCATTATGCATCATTTGGTGACGATTCCTATTGATCGTCACTAAATGTTTAGCATTTTGCGATGATTTCTGTTATTCATCGCAAAATGTTTTCCCTTTTATCATGCTTTTCTATTTGGTCGCTAAATTCTTACTTTTAATGGCGATTTTGTAAAATCATTGCGAATTGTGACTTTTGGCAATGATTTTTTTAACGTCGCGAAAGAAAACGTCGCTAAATTTTCTGTTTGTTGTAGTGTATGCACGCAAAGCTTGATTTAACTATTATGTCAGTTAATTGAAAATGTTTAAAATTTATTTTGGTATACAAAATTAAATGATATTCTTTTAGAGCTTATTTTTGGCTTAAGTTCAGGAAATTTTAATCTAGGCTTCAATTTTTTTAGTTTGCGTGATTTGATTAGTACAATATAAATAAAAAAGCCCTAAATATTTATGTTGCATTTCTTAAATTCTAATTAGTATTCATACGTATTAAGAAAGAAAGGATAAAAAGAATAATAAAAAATTTAGTGAGATTTATGCCTATATCTTCAAAAGTCAAAAGCCACAAATTTCTCCATTGAATATAAAAATCACTTGATAAAGATTACATATTTCCTACATATAGAATATGCTTACAAAATTATAGTTATATGTAAACTCTATCTTGTACAATTCTACATAACATACCCTATACCAAACTCAAACTAATTTAAACATAACTTTAATAAGTCTTAGAAGCTTTATAAAATTTGAAATCCACCAAAATCACATTTTCGTATAAGGCACTCTATCACGGACATAACTTTGTCTCAGGTCATACAATTCATAGTTTATTTCAAGAATAAGGGTATAGTATTTGACACGCTTTTGTCCCAAGTTATGTTATTCACTATTTCTTTGTGTCCATGGACACTAACATGTATGTGTCTCAGGCTATGTCCTTTGAAAAAACTTCCGCTACACTAACATACTCATGTTCTAACCCGTATCTTCAGTTTTATATTCCAAAAAAGAATATACATTAGTGCACAATCGTGTACTTGGTTAGGTTCACCTAAAAAGTTCCAAAAATTGCCTATGTTTTTGGTTAAATACTTCAAGATTGCATACTTGTGTATATGAACCATACATTACAACCTCCACCTTGAAAAATATCATGTATTTAACTAGCACACTCGAAGAAACACTTTTTCTCTTCTAGAAACACTTTAAGATTGTACATCCATGTATATGAGCCATACAGAATAATCTTTAGTTCGTGAATATACCATGTTCAACCAACATACTCTAAAAAATGCTTGTATTCTTCTAAAAATACTCCAAGATTATATATCCATATATATATGAGATATATACTCTATATAAGTGAAGTTACTACCATGTTTAGCACCTTGAGACATTGATCAAGTCCAAGCAATGATTAAACTTTTTTGTAGTAATTGACTTCATCAACATGCCAACTCCTTTATTTGAAGCGTGACCTTTTTCTAAGAAGATCTAACCAAATGCATTTAATTCCTTGATTTTTCCAAACCTCAAATCCTTCACCATAACACTCATCCATATTCTTTCTCCTGAATGACTATAATCCTATAACAAGTACTTAGAACCCTATTATTGGTGGTTTTACATCTTTAACTATGCCCCTTATTAGTTTGTAAACTTTTCCTACCAATCTTGGCCCATATAAAACATCCATCAAACTCTTTACTACCTTAATATTAGTTCACATATAAGGTGACCAAAGAGATTAAGTTCTTCTAAAATCTAGTATATGTTAGACATTTCATAACATTTTGATAACACCCTCAAATATCTTGATCATAACCTATCATATTATAACAATTTCAAAAACTTTATCATTCCCTAATTGGATAGTGCCAATGTTACATGACGTGTATGACATAAATTAATCTTTGTTTAGTGTTTTGTGATATGTGCATCCTGTATCTAGAACCTATAATTCTTATAGCTGATTGGATGAAACATAAAGCGTATCTTTATCACTATAATTTGAGTGCTTACTCAACACTACATTAGAAAATCTTAATGCATCATTAGTTTTTTTTCGTAACTATACTCCTTATTTGGAAATTCCCTCTTAATCTGCATGCCTTGCTCTCACTTGTAGCACCATATTATCATTTTACCTTTTGATTTAGATCTGGAACTCCTTTTAGTCATTCTTATTTTGCTTCCTCCCATGATCTTAGTTTTCTCTTATATATAGTCTTATACCTTTAGAGCTTTCACTAGTGTTTATCTCCATTGGTTGTGAACCAATAGTGTATTGATAATGCTTTCCATACTATTATTTCCTTACCTAATTTGAGCATGCTTAGTAAATATTTATAAGACAAAGGTAAAGAACAAAACAAAATCATTGATTTATCTTTTTTTTGCAATAGTCACCTCAAGCCTTATGAATCCATTGACTATTTATTTGAATGCATTATCATTTTATTCTAGATTTGTTCCTTTATTCATTTTCAACATGTATAATCTCTATTTTAGATACAACTTATTCATAAGAGATTTTGACATGTATTGAGTGTCAAACTTCTTTTATATCTCCATAGAGGATGGAATATCTATGAAATGGTAGATGACCTTATTTTCCAAGCATAGTTGTATGGTTATAGTTACTCAGCTTGTAACTTTTCTTAGTCAAGAGCATTCATATAATTTGACTTATTATTGTGTAACCCTTTCAATGTGCCTTACTATGCCAACGAATCCTTCACTTTCTATTGCTGTAATTTGAAGTTTCTAATTCCATTAAACTTTCTCATTTCAAACTTCGGAACTAAAGTCATTTTTACCTTAACATGCTTTAATACCAATTCTTGAATAAGTATATATAGTAAGAATGGAGAATAAAGAAGGAAAATAAATAAGAATGAAAGAAGATTTTTAACAAGGTATGAATTGGATATACTTACATCTTGGGAACACAAAAGTGGTTGATTTCATTATTAAATATAAAACTCACTTAATGAAAATTACAAATTTCCTATATATAGACCATATTTACATAGGATAGTTATATGTAAACTCTAACTACTATAATTATATTCAACTTTCCATTTACTAGAACCAACCTAATTTAAACATGAATATAATAAGTTATATAATCTTTTTAAAGTTTAAAATTCACTGAAACTACATTTCCAAATAATTTACTATGTTATAAACAAAGTGGAAGGACTCACCATGAATGATGGCTCCACCTCTTGTAAGTTCATCTTCCATTTTGAATTATTCTCTCTTAAAATTAAAGATAGATCGAGAACCTCTTTGAGATAATGGATTGTATAGTGTTTCATAATGATGCCTTTTATAACATCACTCAGAGCTTTAGGCAACTTCACTATCAATGTTATGCTGGAGATTGGTAATCATACACAAAGCATGATCTACATAGAGACTATAAAGCATTTGACTTGTATAAACATTCATATAGAGAATATTGACCACAAACTTTACACTATCAAGGTTAATGGAATCTAAAAATGTCCTCATGCGTCGCAATGATCGTTACTATGGTCAAGAAAAGTTCACTTAAATCCACATGGTCTGGGCAACCCTTCAGATGATAGTTTTGCTTATGCTCTCAATCTCATAATGCAACAATGACTAAACTGTAACTTCTAGGATATGTCATAGTTTTAGTTTGTCTTAAGATTAAGGGAACCTCTACATCATCCTCTGTATTTATAATCACAATTCAATAGGAAAGATTGATTTGTCCTAAGAATAATTGCAACTAATTATATAAAAATATCCCTATAATCAATCATTAGGATGTACTGACTATTACAATCTTGTTAGATATTAACATCTCATCTGATCTCATTGTTTCTAATCTGTAACACTCCTACTCAAGTTAGAGCATAAATATTAATCATATATAGCTTATTACAAACATTAATGACTCGAGCTCCATTTAGAGCTTTTGTGAAAATATCACCAAATTGTTCTCTAGTTTTGACATATCCTATAGAGATTTACTTTTGCATTACAAGATATCCTAGAAGTTTTAGCTTTTGCTAAAATCAAGGAAACCTCAACATCATCCTCTATATTCATAATCATAAACTTAATAAGGAAAATGAAAATTTCAACCCTAGCTAGAACATCTTTTATAATTGGGATACTTAATTGAATGATCTGCTAATTGAATCCTCATTTTAGTTGGTTTAGGTTTAACCAATCTTAATCTTTTAAACATGTCATATGACATCAAATTAGTACTAGCTCCTAAGTCTACTAATTCCTTTTCAATTTACAAGCTACCCATATTATAGGAAATAGTAAAACTCTTTAGAACTTTAATCTTTTAGGGTAGCTTGTTATGCAAGATGGCAAAGCACTCCTCATTAAAAATAACCATCAACAACTCTTCGAATCTCTTTTTACTAAAAAGGAGATCATTTAAGAATTTGACATACTTTTGCATTTGTGAAGGAGCTTCAATAGAAGGCATGTTAAGCTGTAAATATTTAAAAAATGCTGAAAATCTATCACATTGGTCTTCCTTTCTATCTTTCTCAAGCCTACTCAAGTATAAAATTTTTGGTAGGTACTCAATAACAACTTTCTTCTCTTGCTCCTCATTTTTCTTTTTCTCCTTTTCATCATCCTTTATTTTTTGTATGGTAAACTTTTTCTCTTTAACTTTTAACGCCTTTCCCTCCTTAAATTATTGTGTTCACTTGCTCCTTTTAGTTTGATTTAATTTTTTTTCTGGTAAAGAGTTTGGTTTAATGTTGCTAGGAAAATACATACTTGCCTTATGGAGACAAGCTTAACAAGTTATTTAATTTGAATTTCTAAGTTGTGGATAAATTCTTCTTAAGTTTGAAGAGATGTTTCAGTACTTTGGAAGCAAGCCTTAAATGCGGTCATGAATTTTATCATAGATTTGTTGAGACTTAGCTTCCTTTCTTACTGTTATTATTATTGAAATCAGCTGGGTGGAGGCCTTTGCCTTTGTTATCCTTGATTATTGGCCAAACGTTCAATTTTGCCCCTAACGTTTAGCAAAAATTCTAAAATGACCCCTGTCGTTATCTCCGATACACCTAATGTTTCCAAAATAGAGTAATTTGTTGGAAAAATGCTCACGCCATCAAATAAATATTACATCCTTGTTAAGTTGAGCCACCTAGGCATGCCAAATAAGGTTAGCTACCAATATGGCAGTTAACGAATAATTAAATATTAATTTTAAAATAAATAATTATTTATTTATTTCTAATAATTAAAACCTAAAACTTAATTTCATTTAATCTCGATTGCATTTATCCCTATTTTCATATAAAAATTAATTTCACTAAATGAGTGGATCCGACTCCAAAATAAGCTCAAATTCTTTTAACAAATCAAAAGAAGTCATCAGTTTTCCATGTCAATGAAAACAATAAGCTTGGGTGAAATAGTAAGTATTTCGAGAATCAAACATTACAGGCAATCATCAAATGAAAAGAAGATATGATTCTATGCCAATGTGGTCCACTCATGTTAATTTTGCACTTTTTAAATTAAATATCTTCTTTTGTGATTATTTCTCTTTTCTTCTTTTCTTTTTTCTTTCTATCTTCATATGCTTACATTGTTGATTCACCCTAAAGTTTCTTTTCTCTATTATCTATAGAGGATTTGAAACCAAATGTTGAAAGAATACTACTATTTGAAGTTATTTTTACAATTTGGTGAGAGTCGAATTCCAATAATAGATCTCATAGTTAGAGGAAAAATTCAAAATATGGCAAAAGACCAATGATGGGCATATGTGATTATCATGAGCAAGCCGTCACTAAAGGAAGAAGAACTAAGAAGAATAGACGCCCAGTAATTAAAAAAGAATGGAAGATGATATAGGAAAAGAAGAATAATTTTCCCTAAATCCTTGGGTATTAGGGATTTATTACAAATTAAGGAAACCAAAAGAAAATGGAGATAAATGCAATCATGTTCAAGTTCATATTAGAGAAAAATAGCTGAATTATAATTTTTAGCAAGACCATTCTAGAAAAAAAATTTAGTAAGACCATTCTAGGTGGTATATATTTAGGAGGCAAGGGTTTTAACCATGATATAGATCTATGCCTTATTGTAAAAGGAAACAACCTTAACCAAAATATAATCCTCTCAAGCTCCACTAATCTTAAAAGTGTTTCACATCGCCAAAAAATTGGTGATGTGTGAATTTGAATCCTTATCCAAGAAGCCATACAATTCCCAAGAATCTTTTTATGTTTAAATATATCCTGATTCAATTATTGATCCTGGTTTTTTGGTCCAGTAGAAATTTTAAAGTTATAACTATATTCTTTCTTAAGATATGCAACCTCTACCCTTAAGTTGATTAATTAAATTCTCTTTGAAATCAAAACTTCTAAGTATACATTAACTCATTTTATGAATTCTTGTGATAGATTTGAATCTTAACCCATGTGATTTATATGGTCTTATCTGTAGGATTCCATGCATATTTTGTTATCCATGCCACAATCTATCTATGCATAAGATTTCTCAAGCCCTATATATGAAACTTTAAATTAAATCAAAATAATAACATGTTTCAATTCAATCGCATTAAGTAACTGTAAATAATTCACAAGGAAACATGTGTCTTTTATTAAATCAAAGAACCAATCACAAATACTAGATCTATCCTATTTACTTTATGAAAAAGAAAAAGAAACTGATAAACATTAAGTAAGAATACAAAATAAAAGAACTCATTCTCGTAGATCTTGAAATCTAATGTTCTCCATCTTGATGAAAATTCTTTCTTTTCTTTTTAAAATTGCTACCTTCTTATCTCAAAATGCTCTAATTCTTCTCACTTATAATGTCTTTCTATCTCCCCTTGAAATATGTCTTTTATTCTTATGAAATCTTTAAAAATTCAAAGTGTCTTGATTAACATGAGTCAATTGTGATGATCCCATGTTTCTCTGTCATGTAAAAATGAAAAATTATTGTCAAGTAGGTCTAGGATATGAACTTGTGTTAAAACTGTGTTCCATAAAATCTAACATAACTTCAATAGGATGCTATTTGGTGCCATATATTGGGCATTTATTCCTTTAATATCATGTCAAAGCTTATCTAACTTGGCTTTAACTTGTTGAAAATTGTTCCTTCTTTGTTATAGAGGTAAAACAAGGCCTATAAACAAAATATAAGCCAAATCAAGTATCTCATCCTATAAAAATCATCTAAAAATAAAAATTCCTAGATATCTAAATAGAGTTAGCAATCCACATATTTTGGTTTGTTAACGGTAATCAAAATTCCCAAATATATGAACGGAGGGGCACAAATTTGAAGTTTTTTCAATCTACTTAACTCCTCTGCATTCTGCGTATCTGAAGAAACATACATACAACTCTTTAGGAAGTTAATGTTCAAACCTAACATCTTGCTAAATTCCTCAAGAATCCTTATCATCATATTTAAAGAATATTCATTAGTTCCACACACTAAAAGTAAATAGTCCATGAACGCTATACGATATAGCTTTAGCACTTCACATTGTGATGAAATTTGAATCTTGAATTCTCAATGGTAAGCATCGTAAGCATTGTGAAAAAGATTATGATGGCTAGAGAGAATAGGAAAGGGAAAGGGGTTTCCCTTGTCTAATACCTTTAAAGTTCTTAAAAAATTTAGTAGGACTTTTGTTGATTAGCAAACTAAAATTTGTCGATGAAATGCATTCTTCTATCCACTTCATAAAAATTTCTAGGAATCTAAATGCGCGAAGACATTCAATGATGAATTCCCATTTAATAGTATCGAAGGCTTTAAAAAAATCAATCTTGATGTAGCAACTCTTGATGGCCTTTATGAAAGTGTATTCTCTCATCAACCCTCGAACAATCAAGATGTTATCCCCAAAGCTCCTTGCATAGTTCCCACACTCTTCTCAGCTCCATCACTCTTCCCAGCTCCAGTGCTCTTCACTGCAGATTTCCCATGACCATTGGATGCATATTTTTGGCTCGAACTTCCCACTTCTCTATGTTTCCCTTAACTTTACATTTCTGAAAAAACTCCCTTAGTAACTCCATGGTTCCCACACTCCTCAGCTCCGGCTCTCTTCATCGTAGAGTTCCCATTAAGGGCAAGCTCGCCGTCATCCTTCTCCATCTCTCCAAGTACAGGAGCATCTGCGTTTGTGTAGAGAGAAATAGAAATTTATTAAACAGAATACGATGTTGTCTCTATGCTATAAACAAATCAAACCAACCATCAACGCAATAAATGATTAGAGCTCTCTCACATCAATAAAGGAGAACACTTCAGTATAGGCGAAGTAGAACATACTAAGGACATCTCCCGCATGATTAGGAGTTGATTTCTAGCTTGAGATTAGGGTTGTTTGAAAATGTTTGGAAATTCTTCCTTTGAAGATAGTGATCGATGTTTGGAGAAATTGAGATAGGAATTTTAATTGAGAATTTTACTTTATCAAGGTATAATTAAGTTAATTAGGATAATTATAGTTTATTATAATTAAAATAGGTTTTATTAGAAAGTAAAATTAAATTAATTTAATGTAAATATAATAAGTAGGTTCTATTATGTCAAATGACATTTATGTGATAGGGTAAGACCCACGTATTAATTAAAAAATATCAAATTCGTATCATATAAGAAATAGAGATTGATTTTTTATTCACTCAAGATTTATATTTTTGAATTTTTTTAAATATTAATATTTATTTCAATATAAGTAAAATATTAAATACAAAATTTGCAGCTTTTGCTTTCAATATTACAGAATGTTGAGATTAAATATTAAAATTTTAGGAACCAAATACTGCCAATTATCTGAAAGGTTAACTAGGAGTCTAGGACTTCACCAAATCTATCCTACAAGTAGACCATTCATCCACCATAGATTAGTAGCGACACTTGGTAGTAGACGCTCCTGATTCAGAGGACAACTGTTTCCCACAAAAGATTCTGCTGCCTTTGGCGGCCAACTTGCAGTGAAGGTACCTGAAACTCTTTACTGATGTAGTTATCCCACTCTTTTTCCCTCTTTATTATTCAAATTGGCATTATGTACTCTGTTACTACGGGGGTGTTGTTTTTTTCCTCTTTAGAAAGAAGGGATCGGAAAGTGAGTTCATTTTTGTCTGATGGTTTACAAGAGATGGGTTTTTGCGATTCTCATGTTTGATATGTACGTAGTTTGCTCGTTTATTTTTCATGATAATTAGCGAGACTGGACTTGTTAATAATGAACATTTGTGAATCAGTAGTTGTTGAACTCTTGTAATTTAGGCAACTGTATTGGTGATGTTCATTGGCTGATATGAACTTTTTGTCCACGATTCATAATGGGCACAACGTGGATTCATGGATTATTGGCTGTAAAAATTGTTTGTCGCAATTTATAGATTTGAGGTTGGCGATGCTGCTCGCTAAGCCCTCTTCTCTAAATTCAAACTCGTATTAGGTTGATGCTTTCTGTCTGGAAAATATTTTGGATTCTATATAAAGAATTTCCTTTTGGCACAAATGACATAGTCGAAGAACTTCCAGACCAATTTTAAGATTTTCACTTGATTCTCCCTTCCCATAGTGTGATAAGCTTTTACAACTGGAGTCTGAACTAATACTTTTTAGCAGCTCTTTCAACAAGGTCTAACTTTTCAGATTACAATTTTGAAACTGTTAATGAATTTTTGTTTAGTTGCCTCGTCGCTTGAGCTGTCTATAAATTGATACTTGCTTTCTGGATTATAATGCGGATACGTACGTCAGTGAAACTGTCAAAATCTCTACAGTTTACTCTGCATAACTACGTCAAAGGAACACACTTAACTAGTTTCAGTGGAACCTATAAAGTTATTCTTATATCTTCACTTTCCTCCACTGTGAATCAGTTGAATTTGTGTTGAGCTCTTTCTGAGGGTTTATGCTTTCTTGTTATTGATTATCTAGTTTTACTTCTTACTTTTTGGCGAATGTCCTTGCCGCCCAAGCTTGCTACAAGTCATTCAGATGCCTCAAAAAAGGTCATTGTACAGAAGAATTGATATGTTGAGTAGAAAAGCGTTCAACCTGGGTGACTTTTGTTTTGTTTTTTTGAAAATGACTTTCCAATCTTTAGTTTAGTTATGTAGGCAGGCATGTATTCAATTTTTCAACATGAGTTGATGCTTGAACTTTAAACTCTTAAAAGGTTCAAGCCAAATGCCCATTCGAAAAATGGGGAATGAGAGAGAGAAGCTTTGGTGTCTCTTTTAGCTTCTATGTTGAATTTCTTTTCGAAGTGAATACTACCTAACATCCTATTTTATTCATTAGTAGCAATTATGGAAGACATTGGAACAATGGGAGGCGACAAACTTATTCTAAGAGGATTGAAGTTCCATGGTTTCCACGGAGTGAAGCCAGAAGAACGAACCCTGGGTCAGAAGTTTGTGATAGATGTAGATGCATGGATGGATCTCAGTGTAGCTGGTAAATCTGACTGCCTGAAAGATACTATTAGCTATACTGAAATTTACCGGTGAGTTACAGCTTAGTGCTTCCTTTATCCATGTCAGATTACTTGGTATTTCCTTTATCAATGCCAGATAATTTAATTCCTTGTTTATTTTGTTACTAGTTTCCAATTTTAGTGGTGCTTTTCATTCTCCAAAATTATCAAAATCAGCTTCTCTCCGAAGCAATCTCTATTATGTTTCAGTTTATAATCATCATCGTAATTCATAATACATATTTTGATCAGTAAAATGATCTAGTATCTATTATGTCCCTATTTTCTTATTCAGAGGGAGGACTCCAAATCCCGTTTCTTACACCAATCTAGGAACCAAAAGATCCAATCAATTACTGAAACATTGCATGACTCACTGTAGGATATCTCTGCAGTATGCACACTCCTGTACATCATAAAATCGTATTTGGCCATCGAATATAATTGGACTCCTAATATCCAAAATTTAGTTCTGCCGTTCATACATTAAACATCTACCTGAGTCATAATTGTTCACATATATGTGCTAAGTTGAATTTGCATGATCAAGGGTGTTTAGTAAATCATGTTCTGCAGTTTAGCAAAAGGACGTTCATTTAAGATGGCATTTGGTTGACTGCTCATTTCGTTTTTCAGCATAGTCAAAGGAGTTGTTGAAGGAACTCCGCATAACCTTCTTGAATCAGTGGCCGAGCTAATTGCTTCCACAACTTTGACCAAGTACCCCCCAATATCTGCCATTCGTGTGAAAGTTGGGAAGCCTCATGTTGCTGTTCAAGGGGTCCTGGATTACTTGGGTGTTGAAATTCTCAGATGCAGAAGTGCACCACCTAAGTGAACTTCAATCACAAATAGACATTTCAGGCACTCTTGGTTTTTGTTGCAATTTGGAACTTGATTGTTTCTGTGTTTGAGATTGATTACCAAAATGTTCATATGTTCTTGTAGCCATTCCTTCGTTTTCTTTTTTCTCGGTGTTTCATGATCTGATCGGGGAAGTAATTCGTACTTGATACATCAGAAGGGAAATAATGTCAGCAAAAAGCATAATGATAAGCAAATGGATGAGAATATAGTATTTTTATTGATATTAGCTATAGCCTCATAGGACATATACAAGAACTAAGCTCCAGCCAACAATGGCCCCTCAAGCTTTCAGCTGAGATAGTACAAAGAGAATTCAGATACCCCCCTCTGTGCTACCCATTCCCATACATACTCTCCCCTCCACTCGACTAGCTTCTCTCTCCTCTAACTAATTCTAACAAACTTATTATCTAACCGTTAGCTGACTCATCCCTTGGGTCATTCTCTACTGCCTTAGTGTTTCTCCTGGAATATGTTAACATGGGTTTATGGCCCATGTTCTGTCCCTTCCTCCTATTCCTCCTGGAATAAGTCAATATAGGTTTAGGACCCATATTGCTATCAATTCTGCCTCCTGCGAAATCTGCCTTGTCTTAAAGGCAGAAAGAAGGATACTGCTGTTTCACCTGTGCAGCAGCTGACCAAGCAGCTTCTTCGATTGGCTTCCCTTTCCACAGCACAAGCCATTTGACAATCTGCTCATGATTTTTCTGGACGGTACGTTCAGCTAGGATTGCTTCCGGAGTAGTAGGCTCAATAGAATTGACCTCCAGACCGGAGGGAAGAGTTGGCTCGGGCATATGACTTCCTATCATCTTTTTCAGCTGAGAGATGTGAAATACTGGATGAACTCGAGAGGTGACAGGAAGAGCTAACTTGTAGGCCACATTTCCAACTTTAGCTATCACTTGAAAGGGTCCATAAAATCGAGCTGAAAGTTTAGGACAGATCCGCCGTGTGATTGAGGTCTATCTATGAGGTCTAAGCTTGACATAAACCCAATCCCCTATCTCCAACTGAACATCTCTGCGCTTAACATCAGTTGCAGACTTCATGACTTGTTGAGCCCTAACAAGATGGAATTTAAGTTGCCTCAAAGACTCATCTCTATCAATTAACACACCATTTACAGCATCAACAAGGGATTCCCCAATGAGAAAGTGAGGAACCTTAGGAGGAGGACGACCATACACGACTTTAAAAGGGGTTGTGGCGATTGCGGAATTAAAAGAGGTGTTATACCAAAATTCGGCCCAAGAGAGCCAATTGTGCCAATGTTTTGGTTGTTCATAAACAAAACATCGGAGATAGGTCTCAAGACACCTATTGACCACCTCGGTTTGTCCGTCCATTTCCGGGTGATAAGAGGTACTCATTTGAAGAACCGTTCCTTGCAATCTCCAAAGTTCCTTCCAGAAATTACTAACAAAGATTAGATCCCGATCACTTACAATTGTCTTTGGAATGCCATGGAGTCGAACCACCTCCTTAACAAAACAATCAGCTACAACTTTGGCAATAAAAGGGTGCTTAAGAGGGATAAAATGTGCATACTTTGATAATCTGTCCACTACTACCATAATGACCTCAAACCCTTGGCTTTTTGGCAATCCCGTTATAAAGTCCATCGAGATGTCCTCCCAAACTGCATTAGGAATAGGAAGAGGTTGAAGTAACCCCGCAGGGGCAAGAGTTTGATACTTATGCCTTTGGCAAACTTCACACTCTTTCACAAATTGCAGAATCTGTTTTCGCATTCCAGTCCAATACAAGCAACCAACTATCCGTCTATAGGTCTTAGTAAACCCGGAGTGACCCCCTGTAGGAGTAGAATGGAATTCTTGCAAGAAATTTAGAATGAGGGAGGAGGTTTGTTGGAATATTGAAGGGGAACAAATCCCATATTGGAAAGGAGGAGGAGAAGAAAAGAAGGCCTTAAAAACAAACATGGAGCCAAATCAAAATGCCTAAAGGCATTTTGGTGGTGGACCTCCTAACATGAAGCCCAATGCTTTCTCTCTCTCCCTCAAATGCACTCCTCCTTATTTCGGGCCCGTCACGTTTTCCAACATAGTATCAGAGACCACCGGCTTTGTTTCGGCCCATGAAGATCCAAGACTTGAAAGCCCAAAAAGATGAAGAAGGCTCAGTGAGGAAGACCTAGGCATAAAGACAAGTGGACCTGTGGCCCAAGAACTGAAGCCCAAAAGATGAAGAAGAAGCCAAAAAAAATGAGAAAATCATATGTCCATTATTTTATTTTGCTATAATCCCTGTTAAGGATTTAGAGATAAAGTTTTAGAGACATATCAAAGTCATACAGATGACAAAATGTATTGAAATTTTGAGTTGACTAATGTTTCAATGTATACTTATAGGAGAATGGTTCTTAAGTTAAGTAGCGGGAGTAAGATGAAATTTGAAAAGTTCAACTCTCATGACAATACATCTAATTAGAACTAGTGCCTTTATTGATAAATTTGATGTATAGTTAAAAGGCTACGTGATGTTGAAAGATTCACTTTCATGATGAATTCACAGAGTTTATTTTGGAGATAATTGTGAATTTATCATGTCTACAAGAAGGTTAGTGGGAGTATGTGGAGTCATATTGCTTATAGAAAACAACAATTCTAACTTTCAATTATTGAAAACATAACTACCCAAGAACAACTCTTATTGAATAGGAGAAGATAACAACTTAATTCTAGGATTTAGATCTATAGAGATAGATTGGATGTTATTCACCTATTCTAACTCCAATTACATAGATAATGTACTAAAAATATTTAATAATTGAGATATCTGATACTTGTGAAGTATTAAATATATCTATTATTCTATATATGAGTTGATATTTGAGTTCAACATGATAAGGATATAACTTTAGAAGTAAATCCTAATTAAGGTTTATTTACTTAGAACAATATGATTCAAGATTGGAAAGGTTCCAATGTAGCAATGGTTGCTAATTAAATCATAATACATTTTTCATTTAGTGGAAATAATTATTTGCATCAATAATTTGTTTAATGAACCTGATATAGTTCATTTCATTGCTCAAAATAGTAATATACTGTGAAACATTAGAGCCATTGGGCATGTAAAAGGAGCTGAGGTCTCATCAAAGATCCAATGATGTGTTTAGGCAAATTTTCTTAATTATGATAATAAGTAAGATGTAAGCTGTAATAATTAAACAAGTGCTCACTAAAAAGAATCTTAGTAGAATTCTCTCATTAAGCCACTATCACAGTAGTAGAATAATAGTCATATGGTGATATGGTGTGAGATACTTAAACGATTGCCTTAGTGCAAGTGAGAGATTATTGGTTTATTCCCTACAGTCAATCGCTTTGGTTATAGTTTAATGACAATTATTTAAAGGCATTCCTTATCTTGCACATGTTTAGATGTATATAATAAATTCTATGGCATAATTGTACATTGAAAATGAAATTATATTGAGATTCATATTATATTTATGTATTATCCTTAAATTGTTCCTAGTCATTGTTCTATTAAGATTGGACATTAATAGAATGCAAAAAGCACTAGCACATGTTATGTTTTTCCTTATTAAGGAAATAGTCGATCTCATAAGCTAAAACATAGACATACTTAAACAAACATGTAGGTGCTTGTTAGAGAAAAAGTTCACTGAACAGAGAGACCCGACATGAGAAATCTATTTGGAACATTACTTATATATCTATAGAATTCTCATTGTGATGATTACATAAATGATCATTTGACTTGAGGTCATCAAAGTTATCTTGTATAGAGATTACTATTTTTTGATACTATTTATGACCTATTTAATCATGGGTCGATCAAATGATAGTCATTGGATGTAGTATGAACTATATGGAGATAGTTATGTAATCAAGATATGATTCATCACCCTAAAGTAACTAGAGAAAATATTCTGTTATTTTTAATTAGTATTAATTCAGGAAATCCTTGGTCGAGGTGGAATAATATTTTGTAAATAGTTTACAAATGTTATTAATTGAATCGATAATTAATAGCAGAAAGCTAATATGATTAGATTAAAGTTAAAGTAGACATTAATTTTATATTCTATGTTTAATCGGAACATTGTATGATAAAAGGATTGCATTATACGAAAAAATAATATACGAAAAAGATAGTCAAAAGTACTTTGACATTCTTAAATATTTTAGTGGTTATAATGCGTTACTAGACATCAATCTTGATCTATGATTATAAATTGTTTAATTGAAGAATTAAAAATAAATTAAAGATTCTAGTTATGAATTAGATTTAAAGTTTATAATCATTGTCAACATATTTGAGAACCTAATGAGTCTCAAATATAGAATGAGTTGAAGATAGCATAATTATTTTAATCAAGTTAGACTTTATTGCAAAGTTTGAGAAACTTTATAATTAAATACGTCCAGAACCTATAATATACAAGTTTAAGCTCTATGAAGCTAGCACTTTTAGCTTAATTCTTTCTATAAGAGTTACAAAATTCCCTCAACACATTCTATGGATATCGTTAGAGCCCGGACACATTTAAGACGAATCAACTTCATAAACGATTCGAGGGATACAACAAGATAAAGATCAAACTTCGGAATAAGGTACGAATTAAAATTCTGTTTTATTATGATTTATGTTAATCATTTTATAGATTAAAAAGATCTTAATTTTCGGAAAGTCAAAGTTTATGAAAAAATTTTATAATTATTCCGTTGTGACTTGGACCAGATCCCAATCTGATTTCCCAACATTGTCACCTTACTCTGATTATGCTTCTTTGAGCCTTCAAATCGTGGATTCAAAGTACTGGAAGTAATTCAAGTTTTTTGGTTTAGGACTTACTATCATATTCCTGGACTTAACTTTGTTTCGGCTTTTGGTAAAACAGTTGTTAGTGCATGGAAACTGCTTGATTGACTTTAGTTTGTTAAACTCGGTCACAATAAGATCAACTTGGTCGTTGCATTAGTTTGTGACATGCTTGTGGATTGTGGAAGATGCATTATTACAGTTGCAAGTAACAGTAGTAAAGCGAGCTTCCAAGAATGCGTTGTCAGGTTGCATATTCATTCTATAGCTTCTTAATACTTTTCAAGTAGGAAGCGATTTTAATTTATTCATTTCAAAATAGAACTCCTTCAATTGACCCACCCACCCTTATATTCAAAGCGATTCCTTAGGTTCGTTTGGAAGTTAGGCTACAAGCTTTGACAGATTCAATGACAATGGTAACTCAGATTTTCAAAGTAGCCTTCTGGAGTAAAAATAGAAATGATTAACATATATTAAGACATGATTAGCAAATTATTCAAGAGACTTTACCTGCATTTATTAACAACTCGTAACTCCTATACTAGGTTTCGTTTCGAAATCTTCTCAAGTTTGTGATGCATGTTAATGTCTCCTTGCAAAAAGCCCCAGCCATTCATGTCTAAATATCAACCTGTCAATGCTTATTTGGGAATAAGCAGTCAGAAACTTAAATCTTATGTTTACAGGTTATTCATCATAACAACTTCATTCCACTTCTTTCTACTTAGATTCTTTTCTATACCAAACTTCATAGGAATCTTGTCATTTTTCTTTTTTTTGAAATAATAAAGCATGGTATTTGAAAATACTCCTTTATTTATTATGTGATACCAATACGGGTCCTAAACCCATATTGACTTATTCCAGGAGGAATAGGAGGTAGGAACAGAACATGGGGCACAAACCCATGTTAACATATTCCAAGAGAAACACTAAGGTAGTAGAGAATGACCCAAGGGATGAGTCAACTAACGATTAGATAATAAGTTTGTTAGAATTAGTTAGAGGAGAGAGAAGCTAGTTGAGTGGAGGGGAGAATATGTATGGGAATGGGTAGCACAGAGGGGGTATCTGAATTCTCTTTGTACTATCTCAGCTGAAAGCTTGAGGGGCCATTGTTGGCTGGAGCTTAGTCCTTGTATCTGTCCTACGAGGCTATAGCTAATATCAATAAAAATACTATATTCTCATCCATTTGCTTATCATTGGTGCTTTCATTGAGAGGCCCAGTGTATGCAAACGAGAATGGCGTCACAAAAGTGGGAAGCAATGGATGCTCGAATAACAGCGGTAGAGACGAAGTTGATGGACCACACGGTCTAACTGGGAAACTTACATAAAGGTGTCGAAGATCTCTCCCGAGCATTAGCGGCGATGCACGCAGAGATGCGAGAGGGGTTCCAGCGTCAGACTATGCACCGATCACTGGAGGCAGGGTCAAGCTCCGTCAATCATAAGAAGTCGGTACAGAAGGAAGTGACGGGAAGTGGTGTCACCTCCATGGCGTCGGAAGAGTATCAGCTCCGAGCAAAAAGAGTAGAGCTCCCTCCATTCCAAGGGGACGACCCAGTAGGATGTGTCTCTCGTGCAGAAATGTACTTCACCGTCCAGGGCACCCCACTAGAACTTCGAGTTCAGCTGGCCCAAATTTGCATGGAAGGGATGACATGGCACTAGTTTAAGGTTCTGCTAGCGTCAAAGCCAGAGTTAGATTGGGAGACCTTCAAAAGAGCCTTGTTTGATCGATATGGAGATCATTATATCGGGAACCCATTTTCTCAGTTGAAGACGTTGACGCAGCAGGGGACTATGGATGAATACGTAGAAAATTTGAGATGCTCATGGCCCAGGTTCCTCCTCTTCCCAAAGATCAGTATATGAGTTTTCTTCTTAGGGGGCTTACGAGAAGATATAAGGTTGGAGGTTTTGGCCTTGGAGCCTTCTTCCCGCTACAAGATGATCTCCACAGCACGAGCCGTGGAGCGCAAGCTAGCACCACAAACGCCCACCAAGCCGACGACGGGATGGAGACCCGTCAACGCCCAGAGGTTCGGGTCCACCAACCCAAACAAGGGTGGTCGCCACTGGGGTGGCCTGCGACCCGATGTGGTCTGACCCCCAGCGTAATCCGCAGGGAGAGCCGAACAAGGTTCCACCGTTGAAGGGCTGTCGAGGGAAGACCGAAGGGGACCCGTAAGCTCTTTTATCGAGAAATGATGGACCGAAGAGCTAAGGGGTTGTGTTTTAAATGTGGACAACACTATAGCCATACCCATATCTGCCCTGAAAGGCATTTAAGGTTACTGATTTGGGAAGGGGACGACGAAGGAGAAGGGCTTCCTTCAAGTGTGAGAGACAGTGAGGAGACTGAGACTGGTGAAGCATGGGAAATGGTTTGTCAAGTAGCAGAGTATGGAGAGATCGTGCAGTCTAAGACCCTCAAATTTGAGGGTAAGTTGGCTGGAGTTCCAATTTTGCTCCTCCTAGACAGTGGGGCAAGCTGTAATTACCTTTCGCAAGACTTAGTAGCCACCTTGGGTTTGAATGTGATTCCAACCGAATCTTATGGGGTGAGATTGGGTAATGGAACCAAATGTTTCTCACAAGGTTGATGTAAGGGATTTCTGGTGACAGTAGGAAATGGGGAGCTACTAATTGATGCTTATATCCTTCAATTGGGGAGAATTGATTTGGTTTTAGGTGCAGAATGGCTGGAGACCTTAGGAGAGGTAAGGTCAGATTTTAAGCAGAAAACAGTGAGTTGGGGTTTTGAGCATGGGAAAGAAGTAGTCACTTTAAGAGGGCAAGGCTGTAAGCAGCTCCAACAAATTTCTGCCTTACAAGGGGTACTCCACTCCATTGCGATGGAGTTTCAGAATGAACAGCAAGGAGGAGAGTTTAATGTGCTGGATTTGGGAACTAGTACCACTTTAACACCAGATCAAATTCAGGAATTAACTTCAGTTTTGCATAAAAACCGATTGGTGTTCCAAGAACCGAAGGGCCTTCCTCCTTCACGGGGCCATAATCATGCCATTACTCTATTTAGTGGAACCAATTCGGTGAGTGTACGTCCTTATAGGCATGCCTAACACTATAAGGATGAGATTGAAAAATAGGTCCGAGAATTGCTTGAACTAGGTGCAATCTGAAACAGCACTAGCCCTTTTTTCAGTCCAATAATTCTAGTGAAAAAGAAGGATCATTCATGGAGGATTTGTGTCGATTACCGTGCCTTGAACAAGGTAACAATTCCTGATAAATTTCCAATTCCCATTATCAATGAGCTTATTGATGAGCTACATGGTTGCAAGTATTTCTCTAAGATTGATTTGAAGTCCGGTTTTCACCAAATACAAATTAAGACCGAAGATATCCATAAAATAGCCTTCCAAACTCATGAAGACCACTATGAATACTTAGTTATGCCTTTTGGACTTATGAATGCCCCATTTACTTTCTAATCTATTATGAATTCGATTTTTAGACCACTTCTAAGGAAAAATGTTTTGGTATTTTTTGATGACATTTTGGTCTATAGCAGTAGTTGGCAGCAGCACCTCGAACACTTGGAACAAGCTTTATAGCTATTAATGGAACATCAATTCTTTGCAAATCAGAAGAAATGTTTATTCAGACAGCAAACCATTGAGAATTTGGGACATGTTATTTCTGCTGAAGGTGTAGCAATGGATCCTCTCAAGATCCAATGTGTTAAAGATTGGCCAATTCCTAAGAATGTTACCGGAGTGAGAGTTTTCCTTGGTCTCACCAGATATTATAGGAAGTTTATCAAAAATTATGCGAAGATTGCTCAACCCCTTACCGAACTCACCAAGAAAGACAACTTCTCTTGGGGATCCGAAGCTCAAGAAGCTTTTAATCAGTTGAAGAATTGCCTAACTTCTTTTCCGGTTCTCACTCTACCAG
>JAOTJB010000007.1:16894944-16910093 GCA_027123815.1 Erythroxylum minutifolium | reverse complement strand
AAGACAATAAACACAATAAGTCTCACGAATTGGCTAACGATTAAACATCCATGTACCTTGACTAGAGGGAATTTAGCTACTCATTACAATAGAGAAAATCATGGGTTTTCTTGGCTGTCCACGTTTTGCCGTCATCCCCATCTAAAAACACCTCCAAGAGAAAAGCTATTCTACACCCAAAATAACACTTGACCTAATTTCTCTAAAAGACTCCTTAAATACCCTCTTAATTTGGAGGCTAATGAGCAACAAGGGCCCCCATCTTGCGCCAACATCTCTTCTGGTTGTATCACGACACTTAGAAGTGAATTATGTCCATTGGGCTCAAGTTCCAACGCAGCTGGCCCATAATTATGTCAACTTATAAATTCTGCAGCACAGCTACGGATTACGACATGGCCATGTCGTATTTCAGCATCCAGACTTCACCAATATTTCTTTTGCTCCAAATCAGTCACATTATCCACCATTTTCAATAGCTTCACCTGAAATATGCAAACACACAAAATCCACATAAAAGCATACAAAATGTGACAAATAACTATGCAAATTTACGCAAAGTATGGACTGAAATATGCATGAATATGCAAGTCATCAATCCAGGTATGACAATTGATCAAATTTGAGCCCTCTTTGCAAAAGAGAGCAATTATGGATCTCCATCAGTAAAAAAGTGAAGGTGATCATCTCAGGCAAAGGCTCGGATACTATAACCAACAACCTTCCTTCCTGTCACCTAAATCCTTAGGAGAGAATGAAACAATTTGGTTAGGGGATCCTTTACAAAAAATCTCCCAACCTTTCCTGCTATAGAATTTTCAGGAAGCACTCACAGAAAGTCTTTCAGTATCATATAATATAGGGCAAGTCTCTAATACCAAAGCATCTTTCATTAGTTGGTTGCCTGCCAAACCAAAACTGAAAATTGGAGATAGATATGAAGGAGGACAAGGCCGAACATGCCTCTTTTGTCTGAATCCATAACTCTAATGTCTTGCTTCTCAGCTGGTTTAGGTTAAAATACAACAGATATTCAACAAATTCTGCGACGAAAGGGAATGGACTAATATCCTCAACTAGGCCAGCGATAGTGCTGGAAGCTTGAAGCAAGATGGGCGTACTTTTAAGGCAACGTTCATCTGTTGCCCATACGCAATTTGTAGACGAACAAATGCTTTGTTTCATAACAGGACTTCCGAGGACAAACATGAACTAGCGGACAGAACTCTATGCTAGATTAAGGAAATCCTATTCGCACGATAGGCATATAAACATATGAACTTATGGATGAGAGCTAGTTGGAATCTTCTATAATCAACCGTATAGTGCTGTAATCAACATGTTGAGGCAAGGAATCCTGTTGTAATGGTATATTAAGTTGATACTTTAGTCAATAAAATTTAAATTTTCCCAAAAAATAATGAATATCCAAACAAGTCATATTTTTTGTATTACCTTAAATTTTCTTGTGAAATTAAATTATATAACTTACAAAAGAAGAAAGGGAATATCTAATTATCTTGTTGTACGGCGGAAAAATCTATAAGAAACCAGGTCTATTATTTTTCGAAGTAAATTGAGCAAGTAATACAGAAAAATAAGAGTTTTCTATATTATTGATGCCATTTTGCAAAAGAAAAAGAGAAAAGAGAAACTGATAAATCACTAAATCTTGCTAAGGATAGCGATAAACCAAACGAAAATGATTTAACAGTACGCTATACTCATTTGGAGTAGCTTGTCAATGTGTAAGAATTGGCAGACGCAAATGTACTCTCAAACTGCATGTGAATGCCTACATGGAGTGTGCCTAAGAATAATAGTCTCACAAGCCATCTCTAGTCCCTTTCACTCTTAGGACTAAAGCAACAAAATCTAAGCTTTCTTCCCCATCTTGATTTCTTTCCTTTCATCAAACTGTTTTCATATACGCCATTTGCATCAAGCAGAATCTTATGATCACCTTGTGTAGTTTCGTCTGCAGCAGGCGTCCCTGCATTTTCAGTTCTGGAAGGAGATGACAAAACCTGTTCACTTTGACCAGCAAATGAAAACCATTGTTCTGGTGATGCTGGTGCAATCCTGTTATGGTTCAGTTCCCGTGTAAAAGAAGTTGAACCTGCATGCCTGCATAACAATTCAACCAAGATGCTGCAACTATATCAGGATAGAATTAATGATACTAACTAGGATTTAATATACAGAAAACTAACAAAAGGTAGGGAAGGGAGATGAGAGGATCCTGATCTCTTGGCAGGAATACAATTTGCTGCACAGCAAGGAAAGCAGAAAAGAGAGGAGGAAAAATGTGGGAGACATCTTACGATCAAGACACACAGTATGTGGAATAAGGAAACAGGAACTTTTCATCATTATCAGAAGCAACATTAGGGAAGATATTTCACGAACATGCCTACCTAATGTCACGATTGCTGGAGCTAAACCTAGGTTCATGTGAAATCTCCTCTGCTATTTTCTCTGTTGTGGATGCTTCAGCAGATGAGTCATCCAGATCAACTGCAATGGCTTCTTGAGGAGTTGAGTCATGTGCCTGATCCAAATTGTCTTTGTTGCTTAAGACTGGTAAAGGCTCCTCTATAGAGTTAGATCCATATTCACGAACCAACGTAATGGCTTTCTCTAAAGTCTTTAAGGCTTGCTGTACCTCAGGACTGCTAACTGTACTTCTGTTATAATTTCCAAGTCCCTGTTGCTCAATCTCTTTCATTCCAGGTTGATCAATATCCCTTCCTTCCTTTTCCAACCGACTGTTATTCTCACTGGCTTCTTCTTCAATCTCACTGAAAGCTTTCCTTTCTGTGGCTATTGTATTGTTGTACTTGCTGTTACAAATTTCATGTTTCATATCCCTGGCTTCATCATTCAGATTCCTTCTCTCTTCACTAGTTTCTCTGAGAATCCCACCATAAAGTGGCTCAGCCCAATCTTTTTGATTCTCCAGCAAAGATTCACTTGTTTTATCATACCTGTGAACATTCTGTTCCATGTTGTCTATGCTTTCTCCTGAAACTTTGAAAGAATGCTGCAATTGTCGAACAGAAGAAGCATCACGCAGGACTTCTTTACTTTTTGTAGCACCGCTTTGCTCATGGCTGGAATAAAGGGCCTCACGTATTTGAGAATACAATGGATCATCCAAAGCCTTTATGTAATCTACATTTTTGTTAGACACAGAAGCCACAGCCTGACATATATCAAAGAAGATAGTCAAACAAGTATCACTCCATGAATGCAAAGACAGATCCTCCACCATGTATTCAGACGAAGAACCTATGTCTGACTTTTTGAATTAAGCCAAGAAATAGGAAAACCAGGATCTGTGATTCCACCACCACTTAAACCCCACAATATAAGTGCAAGATTAACCATATAAATCTCCTTGTGATTGTCTCATCATATTCACACTCCAAACACAGATCAATATCTTAACTGAATATGATAAGCATGGAAAATGAAAATGTATGACCTGCTGATAGAGTCTGAAACCACTGCCGATTAGCTGCCTTGATATAAAGTTTATAAGGAATGGAGGCACGAAGTCCAGCTTCATATCTATATTTGCAATTGTCCTAAAAATTGACGTGTGTCAAAGAATCACAACAAAGACACAAGGAAAATGCTTCTTATACTCTTTTTTTTTTGAGAAATAAATAAATAATATTATATCTCCAGCAAAGCTATTACAAGGGTTGTAAAATAGTAAGAGACTCTGACGTCCACTGGCTTATGGACAGGATGACAGTTCAACTACAAAGATCAGAAAAAAGACAACACAGTAGTGGTAAATATAACACTAGCTCTACCCCCTCATATATACCATTGCATCTTCATATTAACAGTAAGAGCGTGGCCAACGTTGTTGGTTAGCCAACCTTTTTTCTCAAGATGCAAATTAAGCGGCTTTCTTTCATAATACAAAAGAAATCACTATTTGAGAAGATAATACACACATTAGATTAAAATGAAGAAATAAAGGGCTCAAGTCCACTATGGATGTAAAACAGTAAGTAGATATATATCTGCTAAGTTTCTTTACATGATGAAAGTTCTCATTTATCTAAAAAAGAATAAACAAGTTCACCAATAATATAGGCGATAGCCAATAATCCAACAGCATAAGCAATACAAGGATTTAAGTGGATGTTCATACAAAAAGATTGGACTTCAGAACCATCTGGTCATTCTTAAGTTCTTTGTTTTCTCAGATCAACTATATCAATCGAAGTAGCAAACACAATGATTTAAATGATTTTGGACTCAGCAAGGGCAAAACAAACTCAGACATCGCTGAAAATTGTATTCCACTAGACAACAGCATGGCCGAAATGTGAGGTGATGAAAATAAAAAGCTCCATGAAGAATATCTGAACTTTGAGTAGTTTAATACAGAGGATTAATCCAATTACCAACTGCATTAATGGCTACAAAAAGATGGAGGTCCAAGTCATAAGGTCCAACTGAGTCGAATTTGTCATGTTAATCATTCAATCATAGTGATAACTTGAATTTTGAATGCTAAGACTTCCATTTGCAGTACCTAATGTAGGGAATAATATATTATCCGCAACCCATATGAAAGGAAATTTAAGATTTAATATGTTTATTCCACAGCTTCTGCTTCTCTCTGCAGATGTTTAGATTTTATCATTCTCCTGTGTTCTTTATGAAATTACAAACAAAAAGACATCTTTGATCAGCTACCAAATTATTAGACTTCATCTTGTATACAGTTATGTCCACAAGATGATCATATTATTCACCTTCTTTATGTATCGTCTCATTTTAACAATGACAAGAAGATGGCATCTCATCAAGATGATCAACTAAATAATCACTTATTGTGAAATTAATTAATGTTCTTTTTTTATTTTGCAATAGAGACAAAAACGAACAGGAATATACTTACAAGCATTTAAATGCAGCAGAAATTTTAACAAATTATAAGAAAATTGTCTAAAATGATTGCACCACATGCAGCCTAGGCTTTGGAGAAACAGATAACATAGACTACTTTTTAAAAGGCCAAAAAGGGGAAAAGAGCTGCTCCGGAAGTAGCATTGATATAAAATAAAAGAAACCCAATTTTGAACCATCGCCATTCAGAAGTTTGTTTAAACAATATGCACATCAGTAATATCTTAATGAGATGAAACTAAGTTGAACCTTATTACGACAAGCAACTATGACTCACCGAAAGTAACTTCTTCCTGAAGAAACTCTTTGAATGGCAAAGCCTCCCACCAAATCTATACGCACAACATCCTTAGTCTCGGGGATCCCTTCCTTGGTGAACCCATGTGTACTACTATCAATGCTCTTCAGATCTGAAATCTGCAAGAAATGATGAGACATTAGAGTGCAATTTTTATCTAAATTTACAAATATTGGTTAGAAGAAAAACTACAACTTAAAGAAACATGAAGTTCCAAATTATCAATGAATACCGTATTCAAAAGAGCAACAACTAGACCATCTTGGAGGTGCTCAAACAAAAAAAAGTTGACAACAGCTTCCCGAGCAGACAGTGGCCATGTGACCTTCACCCTTTCTTCCCAAATATAGGACAAAGATCAGCATGTGAAATAACACGAGATAAGGCAAATGAAACTAACTGACAGACTTTCTGCAGGTGTTTGATAATGAACAAACCTCACTAAAGATAGTTGCTCGCTGATCCGAACCTTTTGCAAGCATCTGCAATCGGTTATTTTAAAAGGGGGGAAACTAAACTGAGGCCACCTACAATGTACAAAAGACAAAACATCAATGGAGTACAATGGGCTTGAGTCGACATCACTCCACAATGAACATACTGCATTAATAATTAATTTCAACCACAGAATTCCAAATCTATAATGTGATGGAGACAGCAAGAGACACCAAAAGAAAGCAGTAGAATTTGAACTGAAGAGAAAAAAAGAAGAAAACATCAGAAAATATAACCATGCATATAGAACCTAGACTCATATTAAGAGAAGAAGAGAAGACTGATTTCCTGCAACTCCTTGTTGAAGCACTAACTAATAATCAGTGCCATTGAAATGATACTGCCATTCTGGCCTACATTCTTTCATCAAGGAAACCAAAAAGAACAGCATGCCTGACAAAGTCTTAAAGTTGAAGAATGGGCACCATCAGACGAATGACCAAAAAATCTTCATTTGATCCTCAAGATTTTTAGGCACCGGAGTTATTGGTTGTCTAGTTCAGTTATGCATATGTGCACTTTTAAGAAGTTATAGTTAATGTAAATGAAGACGAAGAATTTTCATATTTTCACAAGAAAAAGCAATTCTTTTCCCTCTACTGAAAATCGTATCTCTCAAGTGATAAAATTTTGTTATCGTTAAAAAATGCAGTGTAAGACCCAAAAGAACAATTGCAGTATACATAGGACACTGAGAATTAGAATTATAATTTTCTTTAGTCAAAGGGCCAAATGTATCCTTAATTGCAATTATGGGATCGCTAATTATTAATAATTTAACAATTTTTTTCATTTATAGGAACAAAGAGAAGCAGATCTATTCTATATCCAATGATTATTACTAAGCCCTAGGGGCCGGTCCAAAAAATTGTATCCTTGCTGATGTTTCTCTTTCTAACCACACAATTACTCATATGCCTATTGCAACTCCCACAATAGGATCGATCTCCTTTTTGTTTGAAGAACTCCTCCAATTAAGAAAATGAAAGGCAAAGTATATTTCAAACAAATCATTGATAGTGCAATTATGTCATCTTCCTTCAGAGAAATAAAAAATTAAGCCAAACAAGATACAATGCCCATGTACAAGATGGAAATTGTGCTTACCATTTCTTATATAGGGTGGACTCCCAAGAGATGCACAGACCTGCAGTAAAATGTAGTCATTATCAAAATAGCTCAACAATCAACTCTCCTTTCCCTCATTTAAAATGGAAAATTGTTTTACTATTCCAGGTGAACTTACAAGCATCAACTGGCCCATCCACATATCCTTCAACAAGTAATGTATGAAATGGAGTACCTTGAGGTCCTTCACGGTACATTACACGATACTCTTCATTATCATCTTTTAACTGGCAACAGTAGGATTCAGTGAGTTAATAATCCAAACTGCTTATGTCACAAAGATAAGCCCTGTTAAGAGTTTAAATCCTCATGCATAGAAGTAGTTTAAAATAAGCTGATTCAAACAAAAACCAACATTCAGATCAGCCATGATTTCTTCTTTTCTTCTGGGAGAAATGACGACTAAACAAGGTCAAATATTCATCTAAGAAACTAAAAAAAAATTGTAACTGATACAGGGAACATACTTTCCATTGACCATGTGATGCCTCAGCAGTCTTGGACATTTCATTGTCACTTATAGAAGCACTCCTCAACATGTCAAGAAAATGAGACACTTCAAGAGTTCTTTTTTCTATTATTTTATCACTGAATCCTGTAAATTTGAAAGCCTTAAATGAATTTTTGGCAGATGCACTAAACGCACACAAAAGTATCTCCTCGAACATCATCCATATATATGAAGAAGTGAACTAGAACGTGTAAAATTACCAACCTTCGGATTCATTTGGTGAAGAACGTAGGAGTTGATTCCTAATAAGAATTTTAAGCGAGTCATGATTCGTCAATTGAGGAGATGACAATGTCTTGTCCAGCCTCTCTCTGTACTCAGAGATCTTTCCACTCTTGACCATGTTTGCACCTCCTAAAAACACAAACTAAACTTCTCCGTTGCAGATTTGTTCACAAACCAAACGAGGAAGTACCTTCACCTGAATTTATTATCACCAAATTCAATGCGCAACAGTTCACTCATAATAAAATCGCATTAGCACAACGATCTCGAACCATAATCAGCATAGACATGCACAGTTGCATGTAAATTTGAGTGTAGCTATGCCTAATCAAAAGAAATTTTGTGGTTTAAATTACAAATGCAGAAACTAGAAAGTGACACTGATGGGCACCCGGAAAACAAAGCTCCTGATGATTTACCGACTATCTTGTCTATTAAATTCATCTTTCATCAACACGTCGTTATACGTACACGTAATGATCTTTGAGCAACACAGTAGGAAATAAGACCGATCACAATTACCAAAACAATTCAGAAAAGAAGGAAGTAAGATGATAGACTAAAAGACTGCGAAGTTCCACACATGCATATTCCCACAAACCGTGGCAGAAATTGCGTAAACCACGACCAAACAACTCGATTAATTGAACAATTACCCGTAACCAGAAACTGATTAAATCAATCGAAATCGTTCTCAGGTGAAAGCTCAGTGGGAACATCCCAGTTGTCCTCTAAAGAGCTTTGAAGAATAAAAGCTCAGAATCCAATATAATTTAGAAATTGAATTCAACTCTCAACACGGAACTGAAAAAAACTAACAATGGAAGTAACACAGACGCACCTCAGGCGTGGTCACCGAGGCGGATAAAGAACATGCACTCTTCTTGGATTTGTCGAATTCTGACACACGCACCTGATTCACTCCCACCAAAAAGATCACGCCTTTTCAAGTGATATTGAAAACCGTCAAAGAACATATTTAAACGTTCTCAATGATAAGTAGACAAAAAACAGAAGCTGGACGTTGGTTTCAGACACTAGCAGGTCATTCAGAGGGTCCCACACGTGGAAGAAACTTCCCGGAATTTTGGCACTCAATCCACTTGCCAACAATTTCACAGCTTCGATCGAACTTGTTAAGATGGTTGCCACAAACAGCGAATGCAAAGAAAGACAACTTGTCCTCACTTGCCAGCCATAGAAATTTTATCGTTTCAGTTAACATATGGAAAGAAACAAACTTTTGTAAATTCAAGAAGAAGCTGGAAATAGTTCAGCTCATCGCATTGCAAAGATACTTACAGGAACCTTTATCTTATAGCATTGATGCTTTGCACGTCAAAGTAGAGGCAGCCATGCCAACTCTCTCGTTGACCCTGCAGCAGTAATAGTCACCCATTTTTAGTTTTAATTTTGCTTTTCAAAGTTTAATGATGTTTTGATTTGGAATAATCGTAACACGTTTTAAGTTACAATGATCATGATAGATAAAGGAGATTTCGATGTATTAAGCATTCATCTTCTAGTAAGTTGGATGCCAGACAGTTACCTGAATCTTTAGCAACCGTCATTTTTTAGTTGAAACTTGAAAGAGATGCGTGAGAAGCAGCACCAAAAAATTAAAAAAAAAAAGAAAAAGAAGGCGAACATCAGGAACAAAACATCAGCATTGGTGGTCCAGATGAAGGATGCAGACAAGTTCCTTAACATTCACATGTTCATTGTATTAATTAAACTTTGAGATTTCTTCACTATGACAATTTGTGGGAATAGGCAACTTGTTCATTAAAAAATCAAAATGATGTAGCTTGCATAACACTCTTTTAAGTTACGTAATTATTTATCTGCATAAATTTAATTACAAAAACTTCCGGATAATGTTTTAGATAGTTTGTGTAGATGCCAAGTCTCACTGGGGAACCAATTGTCACAACCATCAAAAAGCATTACGAGGATTGAAGATAGATTGACTGGAGCGACAAATCAGATATGTATGCTACTCAACTCACAATACAAGTCTACCAATCACCTAATCTTTAAATGTGATTATACCGGTATCATTTGGAGCATAATGCTAAAAGTAATGAGATTGCAATATCCTCAACATGTGAGACTCAACATACTAGTTTGAGCCGATAAACTTTTAAGAAAGAATGGTGGAGATACTGTTGAGCTATCCAAAACTCAATTTGAAGGTAACATGTTATCAAATCTTAAATATACCCCTGCTTCCAAGCCCGGCTTAGCACGACGTGTTTTCGCACCCACATTATTTTTCTGGGATTCAAATACGCGACCGAGGTTAAATCCAGGCCGAACCTGGTGGTTCCGATATCATTGAGGTACCCAAAATTAGAGTTGAAGGTAACATGTTATCAAATCCCAAATATGAGTTCGACTATAAATTACTTAATTTACTCTATTTGGAGAGAAAAGAACTGGAGGTTATTTAATATAACTAGAGTAGATAAATATGAGCTAGCTTATTTTGTTTGTTATTGGATTAGGAAGAGTTTACAAACTCATGCCTTAAAGAAAATGAACGCAGCATTATTGAGAAGAAGATGGAGACTAGTTTTAGATTGATACTGTTGTAAGTCTACTGATAAAAATGTATTGGTTACTTGTGTTTTGACCTAGTTGTAATTGTCACTTTCTATCTAGACCTTGTTATTGTAAAAGACATTCTATTGAACATAACTCCATTAGAGCTAATGAAATTTTCTTTTTTTTTTGAAAAAAACAAGAAGAAACCAATATATCGCTTTGTTTATACCAAGTAAATTGGTCTTTAGAAAATGCACAATTTCAATTTTATTTTCAATTAAAAAGTAATATTCCAAGTTCATGAGCTAAAGACCGATCTGCATTTATGCTTACTTTCTTACCTTTCTTCGCTTTTGTCCTAACTTTCACTATTGTTTTCGATAACGTTGAAAACTCCTTTTATTTAATATTTTCAAATTCCTTTTTTGCTGTTGAAAATTTTTCACTTTTCATTTGTTTTTGTTTCATTTATTTTGTAAAATTAGAAATTTGGTTAACCATTACTTCTGATATAATGTTTTCAAACTCAATTCACGAGATTTTACTTCTAAAAAAATACTTGAATAATGAGATTTTTGGTCCGAATATGGGACCAAATGAAGAGCAAAGTGTTGAATGGAAATTGAAACATGACCAGCTTGAATTTTAAAACTACAAATGCACCCTTCTTAAACTACTCTTTCTTCATTCTTTTTTACAATATTTGGATATGAAAAATAATAAATATGCAGGTGCTAGAAGTCATCGCCTTTACTACAATTTAGACAACAAAAGAGACCTACAAAGCAAAATGCGATATACCTATGGTTTAAGATACCATTCCGTACCGGCGCTAGATGGTATCGTACCGGCCGGAAAACGGAACGATATAGGGATTAATGGTACCGACCATAAATACCGGCTATTTTCACCTAGTACTGGTCAGTAGTCACAATATCGGAATATATCGGGCCAATACCGTGAATCTCTAATCTTTGAGGACAATCTGCAAAAAAAAATAATTTCCCTCCCAACGCCTCTCGGCTTTCTTCTACTTCTCATTTTTCAATTTTTGATCTCTCTAATCTCTCTCACTGACTCATCCTCTCTCTACTGCTCTCGTCATCCTCTCCTCCACTCCTGGCGGTTCACGGCGCTCTCCAAGGTGCTTCACTTTTCCTCCACGATGCGACATCATCTTTGCCTCTCATGGTGTCGCCACCTCTGCCTGTCGTCACCTCTGCTTGTTGTCATCTCCGCTTGTCACCACCTCCGCGACGACTCCAGTCTCTGACGATCACCAAGGCACCAACCACACATCAATCCGACAGATCTGAGAATAATACCCAGATCTTGACCCGATCCATCATCGAATATGATTGTGAATTTCTGTTTGGTTGAGTGTTTTTTTTTTAATTTCTGTTAGAATATTTCTGGTTAATTGTTTGTGTTGTGAATTGTGATTGTTTCTGGTTAACGGAATGAAATTGTGAAGGATTGGTGATTGCTTATGGTTAATTGTTTGTGTTGGAGACTTGGAGTTGGATTGGATTTGAAGTTGGTAATGGAAATGCGATATTTGTGGTTGGTTCGGTTGATTTTTAGTTTTGGTAATAAAAATATGAAATTTGTGGTTGGTTTGGTTGGTATTTGGTAATGAAAATGTAAAAGCCGAATGTTTGGTTCATTTGCTTAGTTCATTTCATTTGTGGTTTGAAAATTGAAACAAACAAATTTTGTTTACTAAATTTGAAAATAAAAACAGAAATTGTTTATAATTCCAATTTACCAAAATTTCTATCATTTATTGTCTACAAAAGAAAATTTTAAAGATCAGTGACATTAGTCCTAGTTTTCTCTATAAAATTCACATGCCTTCAGTGTTTTGATCTTTGTTAGTGGGTTATTCACTTACTCGATGTTTGGGTAATTGGCTGAGTTAGGTTGACAACAAGAAGTTGTAGGAATGAATCAATGAAGTCTTCCAAAATCATAATTCAAAAACTAATCAAAATTATGGATCCTTCTATAGTAAAATCATTTTTTCATATCTGTCTCCTCTATTATGTAATTTTATTGTTTGAATTAGTGCCTTGTGTTGTGTCATAATTTTGTCATTTAGTAAAATGAATATTGTTAATAAGTTGACGTATCTTAGAACACATATTTCGTTCTTTTATCTTGTAGCTGCTTTAATATTATTTAGTTAAGACTTAAAGAGTTAAGGTTAATAGAGGATTAAAGTTACGGTTATGATTAGAGTTAGATTCAAAGTTAATCATCTAATTAACACCTTTTTTCTTGAAAATTCTAAGTTTAGAAATTGCAATTTTTATTAATTCTAATAATCTTATCCAAATTTATAATGGAATATTTTATTATCCCTAATCTTCTTGATTCATATTGATTATTGTATGAGGACAATTAGTAAAAAAACTATGCGGTGATGGTTTGGGAGGTTCTTCTTAGTGGGAGTAAAATTGAACTTGTGGAAGTTCAAGATGCTCAAACAGACGCAGATCAACTGCCTGGACTCGAGACTATTATTCATGAAGATGAAACATTAGTTCAACCTTCTGACACACAAGAAGTTTGTAGGTCAAGTAGGATACGTCATGTTCCCGAAAGATACATATTTTTCATAAGTGAACTTAACGACGTAATGCTTATAGAAGATGATGACTCTACTAACTATAAAGAGGTTCTGAAGAGTTCAGAATCTGACAAATGGCTTCAACCTATGAAATGGATTCCATGTATGAAAACCAAGTATGAAATTTGGTTGACCTACCTGAAGAAATAAAACCCATAGGGTGCAAATGGGTTTTCAAGAAGAAAACTAACATAGAGGGTAATGTAGTTACCCATAAAGCTAGGCTTGTAGCTAAAGGTTATTATCAAAGCCAAGGTGTTGACTATGACCAAACGTTTAGCCCAGTAACTATGCTTAAATACATTAGGATACTCCTAGCTATTACCACTCATTATGATTATGAGATATGGCAAATAGAAGTAAAGATGACTTTCCTTAATGGAAACCTAACTGAGGATTTATATATGACACAACTTGATGGTCTCATATCCATGAATGGAGAAAAGGTATAAAAGCTTCAAAAATCCATTTATGGATTGAAGCAAGCATACAGGAGTTGGAATATCTAATTTGATGAGACAATTAAAGAGTTTGGTTTCTCACAAAATCCAAATGAGTTATGTATGTATAAGAAAGTTAGTGGGAGTGCAATCGTGTTCCTTATACTGTACATAGACGATATATTGCTAATAGGAAACGATGTCTCAGCTTTGCAATCAGTAAAAATTTGGTTAGCTAAGAACTTCTCTATGAAAGGCTTTGGAGAAGAAACTTATATTTTGGGGATAAGGATCTATAGAGATAGATATAAGAGGTTGCTTGGTCTTTCTCAGTCTACATACATAGATAAGATGCTAAAGAGGTTTAGCATGGAGCAGTTTAAGAGAGGTTATCTTCCTATGGTACATAAGATTACACTCTCTAAATCTATGTGTCCAAAGACACAAGATGAGAGGACTCGTATGAGTTTGATTCCTTATGCTTCGGTTATAGGATTAATCATGTACGCGATATTACGTACTAAACCCGATGTATCGTATGCTCTAAATGTTACAAGTAGATATCAGTCAGACCTTGGTGAGGGTCATCGGGTGGCTGTCAAGAATATCTTGGAGTACTTAAGAAGAACTAAAGATGTATTTTTGGTATATGGAGAAGGTGGTCTTGTGGTAAGCGGGTATATTGATGCCAGCTTCCAATCCGATAGGGATGAGTTCAAATCCCAGTCTAGATACATATTCGCATTGAATGGTGGTGCAGTTAGTTGGAAAAGTTTCAAATAAGAGACGATTGCTGATTCGATGACAGGGGCTGAGTACATTGCAGCTTCAAAAGCGACAAAGCAAGCTGTTTGGATCAAGAAGTTCATCATGGAACTTGGTGTGGTTCTGAGCATCGCTAACCTAGTGCTATTGTATTGTGACAACAATGGGGCTATAATGCAGGTGAAGGAACTGAGGTCTCATCAGAAATCCAAACATGTACTCAGGCACTACCATTTGATTAGAGAGATTATTGGTAGAAATGATGTCAAGATAGAGAGAGTTCCCACCGAACAGAATATAGCTGATTCGTTGACTAAGCCTATTTTCCAAAAGAGATTTGTGTCACATGTAAATGCCTATGGTATTATATATCAAGGCAATTGGCTTTAGTGCAAATGGGACTTTGTTAGAGAAGTGCTTTAAACACAATTACCTTTAGCACTTATTATATAAATCATTTTATGATTAATATAGACTTTTTTCATTATTTCGATATTCATACATTTATGGATTTGATGTTGAACTTAAATTGATTTAGTGAAGTCCTTGATACAAAACATGGCATGGAGGAAATCATTATGAGATCATGATAATGAGATTCCTATCATGTGTAATTATGTTAGTATCTAAATTTTTCCTAGTCATAGGATTAATGAGATGGGATATAATTAATCCAGATAGACTAGCGCATGTTGTACTCTTTGATTAAATCAAGCAGTAGATCTCATAGGCTATAGATATGTGTTGATTAGAGTTAACATGTGGATGCTTACTAAGGGTAGTAACTACATTTGATTGACCTACTATGAGACAATCATATGGATATTCTATTTCAGTGTCAATGATAGTCTCATTATAGCAATGGTGCAAGTATCCTTTGACTTGAGAAGCTCAAGGATATCTCAGATACTGATCCTGTGCTTTCACTCCATTCATCGGTGCCTTTCAGGGGGCTACTCACAGGGTGGTGATTGGGTATAGTTTGTGGTATTTGGAGGTAATTGACTAGCCAATAAAGGATTCACCACTCCTGATAGAAGGAGATGATGTAACATCCCGGTCCCACATAACGGGTCGAATCAGGGAAACGGGTCTACGAGAAGACCAATTAGAGAAGTAAGGACAGACATACCTCATGCTCATGCATTTGTGAAAATGTGAATTATTGCACAT
>JAOTJB010000007.1:16843612-16854717 GCA_027123815.1 Erythroxylum minutifolium | reverse complement strand
GACTCCTTCTCTTCTTTGCCAAAATCTGGAATTTTAGTGTTGATGTGCTATTTTGCTCAATCTTGATGATGATCCTTGTCTTCAATCCTTCCTCGATGCTCCAAACATGTGTTATTTACTCAAGGATGGTGTTTTTACAAGTGGGTATCATCTCTCTTAAAGATGGAGGCTTAATGATGTTTTATAGTAAATCCTAGGTTTAATGAAGCCTCGCAGATTGCCTCAGATTACAATTCTCACGCCAGTGGTAATTTGCATGATTCCCACAAGTGTGGTAATTGTACACAGATGCACTTCTCATTTCTGCTGTGATTTCCCACATATGTGGGAATTTGCATGATTCCCATGAATATAGGAATTTGTCCCAGATGCACTCTCCTTGTCTTCTTTTCTTTGATCTTTTGTTCAACCTCCAAGTTTCTCCCTCTTCCTTCCTACACAAAAATAATCAATTCTTACCCTCAATTAGCATCAAACACACAAGAATAATAATGGAAATCAAACTTAACGAAAACATACAAAATGAATCCTAAATTAGAACAATAAACAACAATTATGCTAGAGAACACATGCCAATTACCTATGAAAACATATCCTAATACACGCCTATTAACAAGACTGTCTCTCTTCCTTCTTTCTCTTCCTTAGCTTTTTCCCAAAGTGGTAAATAGGGGCTTTCCTTTCTAGGTCATTCCTCTTGTCTTATGTAGTCTTTGCTAATTAGGGTAAAAACTATGTTTTACCCAGGCCCAAAATTCTAAAATAACTAGGAAAAAATTAAGTTTAGTAGGCTGGTCCATATTTGTCCTCATGCAGGCCACGATCATAGCCTACTATAAGAGTCTTTGTCACAATCGTGGCCCCAGTTCCTCCTTCAGGCTTCCTCTAAATCTTCTTTGATACTTGATCTCAAACAACGACAAACACATCAAAGTACCTTAAACACGTAACATTAAAGCTTAATAACATGCTCTAACCCACATAAAACCCAAAACCTAAATATCTAACCAATTAGCACAATTCTAAACCTAAGCATACATGAATCAATTAATTAACAACTAAAAACATACTAAAATGCCTATTAAAACATCATGAAAACTACAAATATCATGTATTAGACCGTATATAATCCAAAATCTCTAGAATTCATGATTCTGCACAAGTTGAGGGACTTCCAAAGTCTTAAACACGATCATGTATTCCTTAATTGTTTCAAATCTTCTTTTTATGTCGCATTTTTTCTAAATTCTTATCATTTTAGTCTGTGAAGGCAATCATAACCTATAAATACACTTGGAGCAAATTAAGAACCAAATATACAATAAAAGTATAAAATATCAAAAAAATGTATCAAATATGAGGTATAAATATTGTCAATATGCATCTATCAAACATCCTCACACTTAAGCTTTTACTTGTCCTCAGGCAAACTATAATCAAAATTATAAATCTTACAACATCTATCCTTCATTAATCTTAATATGTCCATTCATGTCATATTGAATTAAATCAACATACAATTAGAGTCAAGCCATCGTCAAATTAACTTCATAAGTAATATTAATAGCAATCACATTGATAATCACATTGAAATCTGAAGCATAAATCTTTACAACCTCACTCAGATTTAACTCAATGCACTCAAGTATTTAGGGGGAAAAGTATCCAACTTTCAAATTAATGCATAGTGGGACTCTTACCCTATGTTTGCAATATTATCACATCGCCACCACCTATGTATAAGCTAGGAAAAAAATTAAAAGGTCTTTACACAGGGTGTAATGGAGTTTAGGTAAGGTATCATTGGGTTAATAAAAACGGTTAAATTTAAGAAAATTTATTGAAGAGACATTACAAGAAACTTGTTTACAAATATACAGGTCCTTTTATTACAACTCCATTAGTACTATATACTTTCTTCTTTTCTTTTAATATGTTCTTTTTTATTTAGATAAACATTTTCAAACTTTTGGTACCACAATTAAAGAAATTATAGACCTTTTAAGATTTTCAAATTTCAAACAACCAAATAATGTTAATAATCTTCAGGGTTAAGAAAAAGGCTTCAAAGAAATTAAGGTAAAGTTTACTATGCAGGTTATAATCAATGAAAAAGTCTAAGATTCGACTTATTTATTCCTAAAGGATAATTTATAGGTAAGGTAATTATCAAAGAAATAGAACAAAAACAAATTGTTGAATCTAAATTCCTTTATCACTTCAATGCTTTTAATTTAACAAATATGATCCCAATATGTATAATGAGAGCAAGTTCTAGAATTATTCCACTATACATGATGACATATTAATTCCCTTTTTAGTGGCAAATTGTTGATAAAAGAGGGAATAACAAAAGTCCCTAAATCTTCTATTAATGCAAATAGTTTTTCTTTGAGGAATTGGAAACTCTCTGTACTTAAGGTGACTACCAATGTCTCATAAGTAGTTTCCTTAATTGGTTCTTCTGCTAGTTCTTCCTCAATCATCTTTGTCCATTTTTTTTCTTCTTCTTTTCCATCAAAGGTTTTTAGCTCATATTCTTCAATTGCATCCTACCACTTCTTTACATCCTCTTCTTTTATAGAGACTTCCTTTTCTTTTATGATTGTTGCCTCTATCATATCTTCATCCTTCTCTACAATAGCAGTAGTTACATCCTCATTTTCTTGGAATGCCAATTTATCCATGAAGCCAACCTTTATCTTTTCTTCACTATACTATGTTAATAGGCTTAAATAATATTCTATGTTGTGCTCATGATATTTAGGTGAAGAAACTCCTCCTTCAAATTTGTGATAAGTTAGACAAGGAATTCTATTATTTTATTTGTAATGCTTTCTTCTTCTTCTTCTTTTTTCTTTTTCTAAGAGCTCGTTTCTAAACCTAAGGGTGATTGTTATTCCATGTTCTTTAGGATCTATGTGAGGCCTTAAACTGTACACTAATAGGAATGTTTCTTGTCTATCAAAGTATATTTAATAAGTGTTAACGATTAGGAAAGTGAGTTTTTAGTTTGAGACAAAATCGATATTAATGGAATTATAGGGGTATTTTAGTAATTTGTGTTAATTCTATTATACACGCATAAAGATACATTAATTATGAACTAAATTGCTAAATGTATTCAGGTGGAATGCAATTTCATAGAAAAATACAAAGGTGTGGTCATTTTTGTTATTAATGAAAGTTGAAAAGTAAAAACCAATAGAATGGAGCCATTTATCAAATATCCCACACCATAACACCTAGTCATGTGGAAAATGGCATGTCATCCATCTATACCTTTTTCTAAAGATACAGATGAAGAAGGTAAGGGTTGGCAAACACAATAACTTGCAGAAGATTGAGCTTCTCTCTGTCCATCGACCATCTTGTTAAATCCCTTTGTGCTTTTGAAGTTAAGGTATGTTAATTGCATATTTTGGTATGAAATTTAGCTCTTTTCTCATCTCCTCTTCATCTAGGGATCTGTTATACATCCTGATTTTTGAAAATGAGTAGTGAATGGATTTGTTATGAGTAGAAGAGAAGAAGACCAAAGAAGGCAAGCAATTGGAGTAAAGAATAAGAGCTTTGAAACACTTCTTTCTTTGTTTTCTAAGTGTAACATGAGGGTTTTTGTTAAGATAAGTATCCTAGATGAAAATGGGATGTTTCTAGTTGATTTGCATGTGTCTTTGGCGTTATTTTTGCATAATATGACTAAAGTGAGTTAGTTGAAGTGTGTAGCTCGTTAGATGGAGTGGTTCCACTGAATAAGCATCTGTAGTTTAGCCATATCTTGATCTATAGATATCCAAATGGGATGATTTTAATTTTATATTAAACTAGATACATAATTCTAAAATTTTATGGAGGAATTGAATTTGATTTTTATCTTTAAGGGTTTCAAAATTGGCTTGAAGTTGAGTACTGGTTGCTATCCCTATTTGAGAACAGTCTGTAGTATTGTGGTTATAACTCTAGGAATAATAAACCAAATTGCATTAACTTTATTTCATTAGAAACTTAAGAAATATATGAACATTGTTTTGAAAAAATATATTGCCTAAATACCTCATTTTCTATATCATAATGGCCATACAAAACTAACTTAAAAACTATCCTAAGAAAAGCTAAAAATTGGGTACAACCGTCCATCACTCCTATTTTTTGCCTAAACATGAATTTTCCCTTACCCAAATGTGAATGAATCTCTCCAAAACTCTTTCGAATATCACTGCAATTTAGCAAACCTAGTTTTTAGGGTAAAATGAGACTCATGCTTATAATGTGTAATTATTTAAATGGTTTCATTGATGCATTATTGCAAAGACTTATATTCATAAGGCATATTAAGTTTGATCGAATGTGAATAAACGCTTTAAATTTGAGCATAAGGGAATAACCTCATATGTTATACATTATTTCTCTACATGTGGCCCTAAAATGCTATATGATTTGCTTTAACCTGCCAAGTCCTAGTTGTGGGTAAATAAGCATGCCTAAAAGGGCATGCAACTACTTCTGTTTTTAGACACTTCGGTGTCTTTCATTTTAAAGACTTAAGTCTCTTTTGTTTCTATAGATACCAATCATAGGTATCTTTTTTCTATTCCCATTACCCACTTTTGGAAAGATTAGCTAGCAATTTTGTATGTGTTTGATATTTGTTTTGTTTTGATGCAATTAATAGTCAGATTACTCTCTATTTGAATAATCAAAGATTGCTTTGTGATATGTCATGATTCATTTACATGTAAATGTTAGACAACTGTAGGAAGTAGTTGCCATCTTGTATCTTGCTTTATTTATTTTCCCGCTAAGTTATATGTTCAGCATGGTATTTTTTCCTTCGTGTAGGTCTTGATGAAAGGATTTAAGGTCAGGACAACCACAGTGGCCAAAGAAGGATGTATTGTGTTTTAGTAGATTGTAGGTCTTGGATTGTTGGAATGTCTTGGTTCATTTTAGGTTTTTTTTTGTGGCATCCATATATCCTCCTGGGGTTTTAAGGTGTTACATTTTAGTATCAGAGCATGGTTTAGGCAATTCTGGTTTAACCAGCACTTAAATATTGCTTGTATATGGATATAAGAGTTATGTTTGGCCTAATGTTGTTTATCCCATATTTTGGTTCTAGATTTAAATATGGAAATATCTCCTGAGGCTCTTAATGAGGTTGTTGAAAGTAATAATCCTGCTCGATCTCATCCATCTGTATATAGACCCTCTAGGGTAAATCGAAATAAAGCTTAAGCACCAGCTCCTCCTTCATCTTCAGCTCAGGGGGAAGCTTTATTTAAGTTATCGCCAGATATGATGATTTTACTACACTAAATGACTACACCTAAGGCTCCGATTGATTAGTTGCAAAAGTATAAAGTTGACGAATTCACTAGAACATCTTTGGATGAATCTGAAAAAGGTTAAATTTTGGTTAAAAAAGGTTAAAAGGGTGTTGGATGAAATTAGCTACCTACCTGAACAGATGGTGCGGCCTATGAATGGTGGAAATTTATTCCGAGATATCCTCAGCTGCTTGAGCCTCTGATTTGGGATTTCTTTTCCCAAAAGTTTAAAGCAAAATATGTTATGGAAGCCTATAAAAAGGAGAGGTGGAAGCAATTCTTAAGTCTGAAGCAAAGAAATCTGTTTGTTTCTAAGTACTACTAAGAATTCAATTAACTTAGCAAATATGCACTGAACTTATACTTACTGAGGATTTTCGGTGTCATCGATTTAAGGATGGTTTGAATGAATCAATTAAAGAGCATCTTGTAACATTCACTCTCTTGTGACAAGTGAGTTATCATCAACTGGTGCAAGTTGCCATTAAAATAGAGAAGCAAGAGATGGTTAATAGAGAAAAAGCTCAGTGAAGAGGTTTTGCTAGAAGAGGTCAATCCTTGAGTAAAAGAAGTCGTGAAGGTGCTTCCACTGTATAATAATTCACTCAAAGATCTGTAGCTAGAGGAAGGTGGCAAGAATTTCCCTCATCGACTAATTCTAGTAGGGGTTCCTCTATGGGTCAAGGTTCTAGTGCACCAGAGTGTCCTCATTGCTCCAAATACCATTGGGGTACTTGTAGGAGGACTACGAGTGCATGTTTTTGTTATGGCAACACTGATCATTTAGTAGCAAATTATCTTATGAAATAGTTTCAAGCATCAAAAGCTAGTAAAAAGGTTTCTCATGTACCTACAGGGAATAGAGGACGTGACAGGGGACGTAGAGGATCTAGCCAGTTTAGACCTAATCTGAGTACTCTTTTAGAAACTGTTGATTAAGCTACTGTACCTTCTGTTATAGCTCGGGCCTATGCTTTAAACGCTCATAAGGATCAGGATGCATTTGAGGTTATTGTTGGTACTATTTCTCTCTTTAATTCTGAAATGCATGTTTTGATTGATCCTAGATCTACGCATTCTTATATTTATGTTAGAGAAATTCCTGATAAAAAGATGCATGTAGATCTGTTAGATTATTATATTCATATAACCAATCCTCTGGGTAGTAGTGTGTTGGTTAACCATGTTTATAGAAATTGTTTTATTTTGATCTAAGGTAATGAGTGTGTGGTTGATCTAATTAAATTTCCCTTTTATGAATTCGATTTGATTTTAGGTATGGATTGGTTGTCCAAGCATCGAGTAGTGGTTGATTTTAGTGCTAAGATTGTTGTGCTTAAGAAGCCTGATCAACCTGAAATAATATTGTATGCCATCCGCACTAGTCCTCTGGCTAATGTGATATTTTCTATGCAAGCTTGAAGGTTCCTTAGCAAGAGGAGTGAAGCTTATTTGGCTTTTGTACTTAATTCTAAGACGGAGAGTGTTAAACTGGAAGACATTCTAGTGGTGATCAAATTTTCTATTGTTTTTCCTAAAGAACTATCTGGGCTTCCTCCTGAAAGCGAAGTGGACCTATTTATTGAGATTATACCTGGCATTGCTCCTATATCCAAAGCATCATAGAGGATGGCTCCTACTAAATTAAAGGAGTTGAAAGTTTAGTTGTAGGAGCTATTAGGGGTTTATTCGACCTAGTGTCTCACCCTGTGGAGTACTAGTTATCTTTTTAAGAAGAAAGATGGTACTCTCGGATGTGCATTAATTATAGGCAATTGAATAGGGTCATGTGAAGAATAAGTATCTATTGCCAAGGATAGAAGATTTGTTTGATCAATTAAAAGGTGAAGGGGTATTTTTAAAGATAGATTTGCGATTATCAACTTCGGGTAAAGGATGAGGATGTTTTGAAGACTGCATTAAAGACCTGTTATGGACAATATGAATTCCTGGTAATGCCATTTGGGCTAACTAATGCTCCAGCTACATTTAGGATTTGATGAATAGAGTGTTTAGGCCCTATTTAGACCAATTTATTGTTGTATTCATAGATGATATCACAGTCAATTCCAAGAATGAGCACAACCATGCTTAGCATCTATAGATTGTGTTGCATACCGTGCAGGAAAAACAGTTGTATACCAAGCTAAGCAACTATGATTTCTAGCTTTAGGAAGTATCTTTTCTAGGACATTTTGTCTTTTCTCATAGGAATTAGACTTGATATTAGTAAAATTGATGAAAAATGAAGCATTTTTGCTGATTATAAAAGCATGAAATACCTACTCACCCAGAAAGAACTTAATCTGAGACAAAGGTGTTGGTTGGAACTATTTAAATATTATGTTTGTATTGTTGACTATCATCCTGGTAAGGTTAATGTCGTGGCTGATGTCATAAATCAGAAGACCATTTTGGCATTTATCAGTGTAGCTGAGTGAGTGGGGACTTGCATCTAATGGGGATTTAATAGTTCAATTAAAAGTTAGGCCTACCTTGAGACAAAAAAATCTGTGATACCTTGAGACAAAAGATCTGTGATGCTCATAAAGTGATGATAAGTTGCAACAACTTATCTTGGAAACTGGGGAAGGCAAACAACCTGACTTTTTTATGAAAGGAGATGGTGATCTATATTACAAAGATCGATTGTGTGTAACAGGTAGTGATGAATTGAAGAAAAAGCTATTATTTAAGGCCCATAATACTATTTTCACAATGCACTAGTGGAAATAAAATGTATCAAGATCAGAAGTAGCATTACTAGTAGTCTGGTATGAAACGTGATGTTGTAGATTATATATCTAAATGGTTGACATGTCAGTAGGTTAAAGATGAGCACCAAGTTCCATCTGGTTTATTACATCCTATTTTGATTCCTCAATAGAAATAGGATAACATTACCATGGATTTTGTCACTGTGCTTACTCTCACTCAAAGGAAGCATAAAGTTGTATGGGTGATTGATAGGTGTTTAATTGATTATGAAATTATTCCGTAACACTTAGCAATTATTGATATGAAATTGCGTAAGATTCTCACTTTGACTTATATGTGATTTGAGGCACAATTTGGAAGCAAAGAAGTTAAAAGTGAGTCAAAAGCACTACATTTGGGTCATTTTTTGAAAATTAATTTTCACTTGTTTTCATGGAGCAAGTAGAAGAAAATTAGAGCAAGAGAAGACAACATAAGAATAAAAGAATGGGATAAAGCATAAAACCCATGGAAGAGGCTGCTAGAAATCAACACTCATGGTGTATGTTTTTACATGGCTAAATGTGAATTTAATGGAGTGATGGCTGGATGATGAAAGATGGACAAGCAAAGAGTGAAATGATAGCACAGTAAAGAGCTAAACGGTGACGTCTAAGGAGCAAAAAATGCAAAATAACATAACATGAGCAAAATCAATAACAACTAACAGAAGAAAATGGTAGCACATAAGGAGGAGGAGCAGTAGATGAACAAAAACACAGTGCAATCATAATTAGGAAAAGTTTATATTATATGCAACGTATATGTCTTTGTTTTATGTTGAATACAAGCATATGTGTTCAACGCAACGTAAGCATATGCATTTAACACAGCACATACGTCTGTATTTTATGTTGAACGTAAGCATATGCATTCAACGGAATGCATATGCCTACATTTCATGCTTGCGTTTAAAGAAAACGTTAACAGTGATGGTGGACACAATGCTTATTTGTAACATCAAATGAACGGTAGAAGAGAACAGAAGAGCTCTTGCGAGAGAGGAGTGGAGACACAGCAAAAGGGGGTCTTCATTGTAGGTTACAATGTGGGGGATAAAACATTTTCTAAGGAGATACTTATAAAGGGCTAGACATTTCAACACCAATTCGGAGGTGACATCGATGCCGACAACTCGGGTTAAGCATTTTTTATTATTTTATTGCTTCTTTCTCTCATTATAAATTGATTATGTTATCTTCTTGGATTGATTGTGTATTTGAATGATGATGATTTTAATGCTTTATTGAATCATTTTTCATAAAAACTCATTGCTAGAATCGAATGCAATATGTAATCGTTGTATTTTCAATTCTTGTGTAGCGACTAATGGTTCCGAATCGTTAGAGACAACATGACATAGGTTAAATATTTTGAGCTTGCGTGATTATTTCCTATATTGGTTTATTGTTTTATTCATAAGGCAATTGTGCAGATAAACTTAGAGAGCTTATTCTAGGTCTCCCAATAGCCAGGGTTAATTAACGAGCATTTCGTAATTAACTATAATATAAGGAAAATTTAGGATTAACAGAATTTGTTGTTAATCTACGATTGATAATTGCTAAGAGGGATAAAAGAACAACAAATTAATAAATTATGCTTAATTAGGGTGTAGGCCGAGATTGAGCCAAACAACTGGATCTCTATCGAATTCCCCAATTCTATCATTTTTTGCTTGTTTTCTTTAAATTTTTTTCATTAGATTTATTTTATTTTATTTTCTTATTAAATCCAAAACCCCTCATTACCTAAACATCAATAAATTTCATTTTATAAGCTAATTGAACACTCCCTGTAGGATCAACCTAGACTTACCACTGCGATAATAGTAGTCTAGTTATTTTATTTTGACTAATTTTACGATGTGCCTATCAGTCATCGTGGATACTTCACCAAGTATGCTCATTTTGGGCTTATTCGTCCTGGTTATTCATTGGATAAGCTTACAGACATATATGTGAATGAGATAGTGAGATTGCACGGGCTACCATTGTCAATTATTTCTGATCGTGATCTTCGATTTACTTCGAGATTTTAAAAAAGTTAGTAAAAGGATCTAGATACTTGAATTAGGTTTAGTATTGCTTTCCATCCCCAAATAGATGGACAATTTGAACGGGTTATTCAGGTATTAGAAGATATGCTTTTGGGCTGTGTGTTAGAATTCTCAAGAAGTTAGGATAAATATCTTTCTCTAATGGAGTTTCCTTATAACAACAGTTATTAGACTAGCATTGGCATGGCGCCTTATGAAGTCCTATACGGAAGGAAGTGCAGGACTCCGGTTTGTTGGATTGAATTAAGTGAAAATAAGATGATCGAGCTTGATATTATAAAAGTAACTAAAGAGAAAGTTGAAATTATCTAACAAAGATTGAAAGCGGCCAGTGATAGGCTGAGTATCAGGTAGGAGATAAGGTATTTTTCAAAGTGTCACCATGGAAAATTTTACTTTAGTTTCCGAAGAAAGTAAGCTCAGCCTACGATACATCAATCCCTATAAGATTCTTAATAAAATTGGACCAGTAGCTTATCAGTTGGCTCTTCCTAAAGAATTGGCCAAGTTGCATGATGTGTTTCATGTTTCTTTGTTTAGAAGATATTAGTCTGTGATCATACATATAAGGTTCCTGTGCAAGAAATTCAAGTACAACCGGATTTTTCTTACGAGGAAGGACCTGTGTCTATCTTGGCTAGAGAAGTTTGAGAACTCAAAAATAAACAAATATCTCTGGTGAAAGTACTTTGGCAATACCATGGACTTAAGAAAGTAATGCTGTAACATCCTGTTATTTAGGATAAGGTTAAAAAAGTGTTTATAAGAGGTCATTGAGAAATTAGGAAGTATAATTCATACTTATGCATAATGTGGCATTCAAATACATGAGAATATTGATTTTTGCACATTAATATGGTTGTACATGCATTCATTGTCATTTTCTAGGTACAAGTGCTTTTTAATGTGATTAAAAATATGAATTGTGTATTATTTGTCTTGAAAATTGAATTGGTGTG